>CM019178.2:36045532-36226139 GCA_009739505.2 Apolygus lucorum
AGAGATAAACTCTCTGACCTGTACGACGACTCATACATAAACGAACTAATCGACCTCACCCAGACGATACTCAAACAGAACTACTTCCGCTTCAACAACGACATTTACAAACCACAAGACGGACTCGGAATGGGTAAATCCCACTTCCCCTACTCACTGAAACATCCTACAGCACTTTGAGGACTTACTATACAGACACTAATGACCAAACACAACATAAAACATTACTCAAGGTATGTCGATGACATACTTTGCCGTCATAGATACAGAACAACACAAACGAAATACTTACTGACCTGAACAACATTCACCCTAAACATCACTTACAACTGTAGAAGTAGGAACAAACAACTCACTAAACTACACTTGACATCACTATCATACGAACAGACAATCAACTACAATACGCAATTTACAGAAAACCAACAGCTACAGACACCACCATACACGCAAGCTCAAACCACCCTCAACAACACAAACTTGCTGCCTTCAGACATATGATACACAGACTCAAAACCATACCATTGACTAAACAAAACTACAAAACAGAACTAGACACAATCTACTCTATTGCCCAAAGCAATGGATACACAAACAAAACCATAGACAAACTACTCCGACAATACAATAACAACAGAACACCCACAACCACGAGAGACACAAACACGAACCAACGCTGCATCTTCACATACACTGGACCAGAGACCTATAAACTCACCAACCTTTCCAGAAGGAAGGACTTTCGACCACATTCAAAACTGACAACTCACTGAAAAACCAACTGAACACTTGCATTGACAAAACAACCACATACGACAGAAGTGGAGTTTACAAACTGGTTTGCAGCTGTAAACACACATACATTGGAAAACAGGACGCAACTTAAAAACAAGATTCACCGAACACATCAGATCTTTTCGACTCAACACTAGACGCTCCAACTACGCAAACCACGTATATGACCATGGACATGAATTATCCGACAATAAAAAACTGCATGACACTCCTCCACCCACAACAGAAAGGACGACGACTCAACATACTTGAAAAACATGGAAATATACAAACTACGTAAATTTGACGGGACGTTATAATAAACAAAAAACCTACTGGACAACTACCTAAGACACTATATTCAAACCACTGGACAAACTCATTCAAAAACGAAAACACCCACAGACGGATTACTGACAACCTGAACAACAAAAGACAACGAACAGAAACACTACCATATCTCCTTACAAACGCATACAGCACCTCAGGACTCCACTACTTCCAGACAACCAAACGACCTAGGATATCATAATTCTAACAATAAATAAAATAATCAACTACCAAAAATAAAAATTAAAAAAAAAAAAAAAATAATAATAATAAAAAAATAAAAAAAAAATAAAAAAAGTTAGAAAATAGATATAGATATAAGTTAATCATTTATCAATAATGTTTAGTTATATAAGCTAGTTTATAATTTATTCATAATTTAGAATAGAAGACCACGTGGTCACCACGTGGTTACCATGTGCCACCAGGTGGTGAAGGTACAATTAGCTAATAGGATTAGTTTATCTCCCCTTTCACTTGACATGACGACAAACACCTTTCACCACGTGGTCTCGTTTACTATGTGGTCCCCTTTCCTTTCTAATCCTTTACCTACCTCCCTTTCACCCAGACTATATAACAGAACGACGGACGACAAACTTTAGTACTCTCTTGACGGCCTGAAGATGATGTCTTTACATCGAAAGCGCTCGCCTCCTGTACTCCGACTTGCTGGTTACGACGGATTCTCCAATACGGTACGTAGATAATAATTGTATTCTATAACTAGCGGAACTAACCCCATTCATTTAATACCAGACACAGCCAGTCAGGCTAAGGTACTTTTAACTAGACTGAATACAAGACTATCCAACTTCACAACACTATTGCTAATATTAAGTTCCAACAAAACGATGCCTAGATAATAATATTACTCCTAATTATGCTAATGTTAACATCAACGCGCGAACTACCTCAGCTCGCAAGACTAAATCTGTAGCACAGAAATTATGGGTTAAGAACGAAATTAGAAACTTATATATTAAGAAAGACAAACTCAACACAGAACTCTACAAACTTCACCTAGAAGTTGCCGACATCATGACTAAACTTGACATACACCAACACTTAGTTAGTTTACCAACAGTACTTACATGACAAAATACAACAAACTTATGACTGCTAAAATACGAAAAAATGAACCGAAAACTAGAAAACACTGACTGAAAAACCTACAAAACCAACACACACTAACATACAGTTCCACAAAAAGATTGATCAACCTTACTGATGTTACCTTCACTAACAAACAAACACAACTTCTGGAAAAGGGCCTCAAACACAACCTACCTCACCAAGACATACAAAAAACCATTGAAACACATATCATAGATTCTGAAGCAGCAATATCCACTCTCCCTACTGACAGACAGGAACACATACGACACAAGATAGCCGACGTACTCGAAAGCAACATCATAAACACACCAACAAGACCACTCAACCGACGACATTAAGACCACTAAACAAATTAGGAACAAACTGAAAAACAACGAACTAATACTGACTAAAGCTGACAAAGGTAACGTAACCGTTATCATGACCAAACAGAACTACATTGACAAAACCATGAACTTCATCACCAAAACCAATTGCACCAAACTTGACAAAGACCCGACAGACGCATACCAAAAAGACATACAAAAAGCACTTAAACGGTGCTCCAACATCATCGACGGACCTCACTTCAAATTTACAACATGAACCCCAACACCCTATGCTTAGGGCTCAACCAAAATACACAAAACTGACATACCCATCAGGACCTGTCATCAACTACATTCCCGCCCCTGCATACAAATTGGCCAAAACACATTACTGCTATACTCAAGAAACGTTAGACCTACCCCTACACATACACAATCCGAAACACTAACGAACTCATAACAAAACTACAAGACGTACCCATAACTGAAAACACTAAACTCATATCATTCGACATCAAAGACCTCTACCCTTCCATACCAGTTAACCAAACACTAGACATACTGAGAGATAAACTCTCTGACCTGTACGACGACTCATACATCAACGAACTAATCGACCTCACCCAGACGATACTCAAACAGAACTACTTCCGCTTCAACAACGACATTTACAAACCACAAGACGGACTCGGAATGGGTAATCCCACTTCCTCACTACTCACTGAAACATTCCTACAGCACTTTGAGGACTTACATATACAGACACTAATGACCAAACACAACATAAAACATTACTCAAGGTATGTCGATGACATACTTTGCGTCATAGATACAGACAACACAAACGAAATACTTACTGACCTGAACAACATTCACCCTAACATCACTTACACTGTAGAAGTAGAACAGAACAACTCACTAAACTACCTTGACATCACTATCATACGAACAGACAATCAACTACAATACGCAATTTACAGAAAACCAACAGCTACAGACACCACCATACACGCAAGCTCAAACCACCCTCAACAACACAAACTTGCTGCCTTCAGACATATGATACACAGACTCAAAACCATACCATTGACTAAACAAAACTACAAACAGAACTAGACACAATCTACTCTATTGCCCAAAGCAATGGATACACAAACAAAACCATAGACAAACTACTCCGACAATACAATAACAAACAGAACAACCCACAACCACGAGACACAAACACGAACCAACGCTGCATCTTCACATACACTGGACCAGAGACCTATAAACTCACCAACCTTTTCCAGAAGGAAGGACTTTCGACCACATTCAAAACTGACAACTCACTGAAAAACCAACTGAACACTTGCATTGACAAAACAAACACATACGACAGAAGTGGAGTTTACAAACTGGTTTGCAGCTGTAAACACACATACATTGGACAAACAGGACGCAACTTAAAAACAAGATTCACCGAACACATCAGATCTTTTCGACTCAACACTAGACGCTCCAACTACGCAAACCACGTATATGACCATGGACATGAATTATCCGACATAAAAAACTGCATGACACTCCTCCACCCACAACAGAAAGGACGACGACTCAACATACTTGAAAACATGGAAATATACAAACTACGTAAATTTGACGGACGTATAATAAACAAAAACCTACTTGACACTACCTCAGACACTATATTCAAACCACTGGACAAACTCATTCAAAAACGAAAAACACCCACAGACGGATTTACTGACAACCTGAACAACAAAAGACAACGAACAGAACACACTACCATATCTCCTTACAAACGCAAACAGCACCCTCAGGACTCCACTAACTTCCAGACAACCAAACGACCTAGGATATCATAATCTCTAACAATAAATAAAATAATCAACTAACCAAAAATAAAATTAAAAAAAAAAAAAAATAATAATAATAAAAAATAAAAAAAATAAAAAAGTTAGAAATAGATATAGATATAAGTTAATCATTTTATCAATAATTTAGTTATATAAGCTAGTTTATAATTTATTCATAATTTAGAATAGAAGACCACGTGGTCACCACGTGGTTACCATGTGGCCACCAGGTGGTGAAGGTACAATTAGCTAATAGGATTAGTTTTATCTCCCCCTTTCACTTGACATGACAGACAAACAACCTTTCACCACGTGGTCTCGTTACTATGTGGTCCCCTTTCCTTTCTAATCCTTTTACCTACCTCCCTTTCACCCAGACTATATAAACAGAACGACGGACTGACAAACTTTAGTACTCTCTTGACGGCCTGAAGATGATGTCTTTACATCGAAAGCGCTCGCCTCCTGTACTCGACTTGCTGGTTACGACGGATTCTCCAATACGGTACGTAGATAATAATTGTATTCTTATAACTAGCGGAACTAACCCCATTCATTTAATACCAGACACAGCCAGTCAGGCTAAGGTACTTTTAACTAGACTGAATAACAAGACTATCCAACTTCACAACACTATTGCTAATATTAAGTTCAACAAACGATGCCTAGATAATAATATTACTCCTAATTATGCTAATGTTAACATCAACGCGCGAACTACCTCAGCTCGCAAGACTAAATCTGTAGCACAGAAATTATGGGTTAAGAACGAAATTAGAAACTTATATATTAAGAAAGACAAACTCAACACAGAACTCTACAAACTTCACCTAGAAGTTGCCGACATCATGACTAAACTTGACATACACCAACACTTAGTTAGTTACCAACAGTACTTACATGACAAAATACAACAACTTATGACTGCTAAATACGAAAAATGAACCGAAAACTAGAAACACTGACTGAAAAACCTACAAAACCAACACACACTAACATACAGTTCCACAAAAGATTGATCAACCTTACTGATGTTACCTTCACTAACAAACAAACACAACTTCTGGAAAAGGGCCTCAAACACAACCTACCTCACCAAGACATACAAAAAACCATTGAAACACATATCATAGATTCTGAGCAGCAATATCCACTCTCCCTACTGACAGACAGGAACACATACGACACAAGATAGCCGACGTACTCGAAAGCAACATCATAAAACACCAACAAGACCACTCAACCGACGACATTAAGACCACTAAACAAATTAGGAACAAACTGAAAAACAACGAACTAATACTGACTAAAGCTGACAAAGGTAACGTAACCGTTATCATGACCAAACAGAACTACATTGACAAAACCATGAACTTCATCACCAAAACCAATTGCACCAAACTTGACAAAGACCCGACAGACGCATACCAAAAAGACATACAAAAAGCACTTAAACGGTGCTCCAACATCATCGACGGACCTCACTTCAAATTTACAAACATGAACCCCAAACCCCCTATGCTTAGGGCTCAACCAAAAATACACAAAACTGACATACCCATCAGACCTGTCATCAACTACATTCCCGCCCCTGCATACAAATTGGCAAAACACATTACTGCTATACTCAAAGAAACGTTAGACCTACCCTACACATACACAATCCGAAACACTAACGAACTCATAACAAAACTACAAGACGTACCCATAACTGAAAACACTAAACTCATATCATTCGACATCAAAGACCTCTACCCTTCCATACCAGTTAACCAAACACTAGACATACTGAGAGATAAACTCTCTGACCTGTACGACGACTCATACATCAACGAACTAATCGACCTCACCCAGACGATACTCAAACAGAACTACTTCCGCTTCAACAACGACATTTACAAACCACAAGACGGACTCGGAATGGGTAATCCCACTTCCTCACTACTCACTGAAACATTCCTACAGCACTTTGAGGACTTACATATACAGACACTAATGACCAAACACAACATAAAACATTACTCAAGGTATGTCGATGACATACTTTGCGTCATAGATACAGACAACACAAACGAAATACTTACTGACCTGAACAACATTCACCCTAACATCACTTACACTGTAGAAGTAGAACAGAACAACTCACTAAACTACCTTGACATCACTATCATACGAACAGACAATCAACTACAATACGCAATTTACAGAAAACCAACAGCTACAGACACCACCATACACGCAAGCTCAAACCACCCTCAACAACACAAACTTGCTGCCTTCAGACATATGATACACAGACTCAAAACCATACCATTGACTAAACAAAACTACAAAACAGAACTAGACACAATCTACTCTATTGCCCAAAGCAATGGATACACAAACAAAACCATAGACAAACTACTCCGACAATACAATAACAAACAGAACAACCCACAACCACGAGACACAAACACGAACCAACGCTGCATCTTCACATACACTGGACCAGAGACCTATAAACTCACCAACCTTTTCCAGAAGGAAGGACTTTCGACCACATTCAAAACTGACAACTCACTGAAAAACCAACTGAACACTTGCATTGACAAAACAAACACATACGACAGAAGTGGAGTTTACAAACTGGTTTGCAGCTGTAAACACACATACATTGGACAAACAGGACGCAACTTAAAAACAAGATTCACCGAACACATCAGATCTTTTCGACTCAACACTAGACGCTCCAACT
This sequence comes from Apolygus lucorum, assembly GCA_009739505.2. Classification (NCBI taxonomy): domain Eukaryota; kingdom Metazoa; phylum Arthropoda; class Insecta; order Hemiptera; family Miridae; genus Apolygus; species Apolygus lucorum. The sequence goes on from CM019178.2 coordinate 36,052,657, forward strand.
ACGCAAACCACGTATATGACCATGGACATGAATTATCCGACATAAAAAACTGCATGACACTCCTCCACCCACAACAGAAAGGACGACGACTCAACATACTTGAAAACATGGAAATATACAAACTACGTAAATTTGACGGACGTATAATAAACAAAAACCTACTTGACACTACCTCAGACACTATATTCAAACCACTGGACAAACTCATTCAAAAACGAAAAACACCCACAGACGGATTTACTGACAACCTGAACAACAAAAGACAACGAACAGAACACACTACCATATCTCCTTACAAACGCAAACAGCACCCTCAGGACTCCACTAACTTCCAGACAACCAAACGACCTAGGATATCATAATCTCTAACAATAAATAAAATAATCAACTAACCAAAAATAAAAATTAAAAAAAAAAAAAAAAATAATAATAATAAAAAAATAAAAAAAAAAAAAAATAAAAAAAGTTAGAAATAGATATAGATATAAGTTAATCATTTTATCAATAATTTAGTTATATAAGCTAGTTTATAATTTATTCATAATTTAGAATAGAAGACCACGTGGTCACCACGTGGTTACCATGTGGCCACCAGGTGGTGAAGGTACAATTAGCTAATAGGATTAGTTTTATCTCCCCCTTTCACTTGACATGACAGACAAACAACCTTTCACCACGTGGTCTCGTTACTATGTGGTCCCCTTTCCTTTCTAATCCTTTTACCTACCTCCCTTTCACCCAGACTATATAAACAGAACGACGGACTGACAAACTTTAGTACTCTCTTGACGGCCTGAAGATGATGTCTTTACATCGAAAGCGCTCGCCTCCTGTACTCGACTTGCTGGTTACGACGGATTCTCCAATACGGTACGTAGATAATAATTGTTTTCAGGGATTGTGCGGGTTAGGTCCTAGACGGTCCCCTATCAATTTCAGCACCTTCGGACCAATAGGAGCGAGTGCGCATGCGCAAACGTGAATTTCCTGGAACCTCGGTTTCTAATGAACCGATTTTGCTCAAATTTGGAGGTTAGTTAGGGACTAACTTCTAAGAGACACCCTATAAGTTTCAATCAAATTGGTCAAGCAATAGCCGCTGCGCATGCGCGAACTCTTTGAATCATAATTTTTTCGCCAACTGATTCTATACGTCCATGTTACAATGAGTGAGGAAGCTATACTGCCCACCCAACTTGGCAGACGTTTTCTGTTGGCTTCGTCTCCGAGTTATCGTCTTTTAAGATTTTTTTCTCGTGATTTTGACGTTACGTCAATAAATTTTTTCAAAGGGTTGTGTTTGAACGCAGAAAAACGCACCCAACATTGAAAAACCATGTGAACGCTATTGTGTCCAACTAATCAACTATAATCTAGGTATTTTGTAGCTCACCATAAATGAAAGTCAAGGCCAGCAGTGAATGCACTCGTTGGACCTCGTTGAAAGTCGGCCGTCTCGTCGGGAAAGGGATGGTCCTCAAGCGAGGGTCAGACTTCAAGAGAGGAGCGGAAGGACCTCCAAACAGAGAGGACATATTGCTTCGACCGACAGCTCTGTAGAATATCAAGTCGCACTTGACGATATCTGGTCCCCACGTTTTCATCAGTTCTTGAATGTGCTGTAACGTCATGAAGCAGCATCGTGAAACCAGGATATTAGCCACTCTAAACTATACCCATCACTAGAGACCTAAAGAACTTGTGCGTCTGGCGAAAGGAAACTGTATTTTGAGTTCAGTACGCAAAATGGCACAGATTATATGTCAAGTAGGTAAGTAACTAATTACTGTGAAAGAATACCTGGGCTAAGCTTTGCTCGTTGTATCGTCTCAGACTCGAACCAGCAGATTTGGAGTGTGTACCTTGAATAAATATGAATAATTATATGCCAAAACTTAGAAAATACCTCAAGGGCTACCTATTCTTAAGTTATAAAAGTCCTTAAAACATATTGGTTTTCTAACTTTTGTCCACAATAATTACTGTTGATAATAACTGTTGTTAATTCATGTCTGAATCTCTCACTGCAGTGACCTCCAGAACCTCCACAACAGACTTGAGTCTGCTAGACACTGAATTTATAGCTTTGTTTGCAGATATCAAAATTATTAATAATTAGTAGGTATAACTAGCGGAACTAACGCGATACATTCAATACAAAATGAACAAGTTTGACGTGACTTGTACGCACAAAAGTGAGGAAGGAGCATTTACAGTGTCGCAAAACGTCCTGGGACAGGGTAGTTTTGTGTTCAATACATTCACCCTCACTCTGATTTTTATCCCATATTCTCTATCCCGATGAAACCATAAACCCATATCTCTGTCCTGATGTAGAGGCTGATTTTGTCATAGGTATAGCGCTAGTAAATCACAGAGGAAGATGGTTCAAGACAGAGTGTACCTTTGTTGTCTTTGGTGCTCTGGCTGCCTCCTTGAGCTTTCCTCACTGTGTAGGAGTGAAATGTCTTGTGCAAAATGGCTTCACCACCTGGAAAAGAACAACGAGAAATTCGTTATTACAACGTTAGGTACAAAAGCTTGAACAGTTCAGAACAGAACTTTTGAAGAATTGAATTCATCATCAGGGGCGAATACCACCAAATATCCAAGAGTTGAAATTTAATCTGCTAGTAGCGTTGACACATGTTCAGGAAAGCGCTTGAAAGAGACACATTTCTTCTCTCACGGAAATACAAGTTTGTGCATGCGCACTGTGCAGTGGCTACTAGCAGTCTGAAGGCGATGATTTTCATAGGAGACCAGTAAGTTAAGCTGGGTTCACATGGGTGTGGTTATGGGTTGGGGCATTTGATTGGTCGCGTTCAACCATCCAAGTACTTTTAGAAAGGACTGTTGCAATCTGCAAGGGTAAGTTCGGAGAGGCAGTCCAGAACCAGTTCGGAACCAAACAGAGCTGAAAAGGGGAGGGGATAGAGGCGAATGGACCCATCCGAACCGTTCAGGACTGTCTCTGCGAACAGACCCTTAAAATTTGATTTAATTGTATGAGTCGAGGCGCAGGCCAATCAAATGCCCCAACGCATGACTGCGCTTATGTGAACCCAGTTTTACACCACAATCACCAAAACTCGTTATTCACTCGAGACAAATCCACTTCAAAGAAAAATTTTTTTTGTTGCGAACTGCAATTTGAATCATTTATTCACTTGTGTTACTCTACTCATCGACTTAGTACGTACTTTTTAAAAGTTAGGTATCAATCTCAAATGACGGGTGGTACTTAAAGGGAAATTTATCAAACAGTCTAGGAAGCCTAAGTGATTCACAGATCACAGGTTTGATCAACATACAAAAATTGGTGATATGAAATTTCATGAAATTTCTGCTAATGTAGTTCCTAATTATGGAAAAATATCTTGGGAATGATCTCAGATGGTTGAAATTTCTTTTAGGCCGGCAGATCAATCACAGGAACAAAAAGAATTTCGAAATCCGTGGGGTTCCTGTGTTAAATAATAGGGAAAGAGGGAAAAATTGACTCAAATCAAAACTCTCAAGTAGATTGGTAGGCTGCAGGACAAACTGTAAGCCACCCATGGATGAAGCACAACGTGTACAAATTAATTTTGTACAATTAAACGAGGTTGTATAACTAATTTAATGAAATTGATAATGAACACCAATGTAGATTATGTTCATCGGGAGATAAATGCAATTAACGAACAAAGTTAGAAGGGAGCACGACTTGTATTTTACGAAGGTAGACAGCAGAAGAAGGAGGGAACGAGAAGAGCTCGCAGAGCCCGCCTTCCCAGATCAATGTTGCCAACACTGGGCCATCACAAAAAACAACACTCCTCCTTGAGGGCACAAGTGAAGCAACATACAACAAAACAATGTCAACTCCACACAGTATAACTTGAAAGAAGAAACAACAACACTTATGGATACTAAACACCTAACTTATCAGTCTTATCACAAGCTCAAAAAATCAACAAACTATCGCAAGTAAATTCAACAAAAAACATTACAAATTGCAACAAATTTCAAAAGTACAGGCTTAATAACAAACAACTTCCAGTGAAGTGTAAAAACGGAAACTATTCAAGTCCCAAACCTGCCTTACATCTTTGCAACTTAATTTTCGCGACAGCTTTAGTTAACATGTCAGCCCACATACAATCGGTAGCTCTGAAATTTAGTTTTAGCGTACCATCAGCTAACTTCTCGCGAGTGTAGTGGAACCTAACTTCTACGTGTTTAGTGCGCTTGTGCTGTGTTTCACCCTCGGCTATCTTCAACGCACTTTGCGAATCACAATACAACATTACAGGTGGTTTATCTTTGTAAACATCAATACCTTTTGTGACTTCAAATAAAAATTCTCTAAGAAAAGTCGCTTCTTTAGCAGCCTCACTCATACTTATATAGTCTGCCTCAGTAGAGGACAATGCAATACAATCTTGTTTTCTAGAATACCATGAGACTATGCCTCCCATCAAACTGAAAACTAGGCCGCTATAAGATTTACGATCTTTATCATTGTTCGCCCAATCGGCATCACAATAGCCTTCAAGAAATGAATCAGATTGGCCATAAACTATACCAATCGATTTCGTGCCCTTAACATAGCGTAAAATTCTCTTTGCAGCCTGCCAATGTATTCGCGAATGCTTATTGTTAAACTGACTTAAAAATCCAACCGCAAACGACAAATCTGGCCTTGATATAACACTTAAAAACATGAGTGAACCTAAAAGTTCCTGATAAGGTGCATCATAAACATCCTCATCAACGAAAAGCTCATTAGTGTTACAAATAGGCGTACTAACAGGCTTCGCATCCTCCATTTTAAATCTTGATAAAATTTGATCTACATATTGTTCCTGAGAAATGCGTAACGTTCTATTTTTGCGATCACGTTCTACCTTCATTCCCAAAAACTCTGTCACTGGACCGAGATCTTTAATTTTAAATTCCAAACTCAATCTGCGTTTCAACATTTTAGCATCTTCAGGATTCTGATAAAAGATCAAATAATCATCAACGTACAAAGCTACTATTATTATTTGACCATTAGATAGTTTTGTAAAAACACAGGGCTCGTAATTACAAGCATTGAACCCATCATCGACCAAAACTTGCTTAGCTTTTAGAAACCAAGCCCTAGACGATTGCTTCAAACCATAAATTGATTTATTCAACAAACAAACTTTATTTTTATTTTTGTTGTCAACAAAACCATAAGGTTGTTCCATGTAAATTTCCTCAGACAAATTACCATTGAGAAAAGCAGTTTCCACGTCTACGTGGTCAATATTCCAATCAAATCTAGCAGCCAACGCAAATAGTGTACGAAGTGAACTATATCGTACAACAGGTGAAAATGTCTTGTCGTAGTCTAGCCCGAAAATTTGGCTACAACCTTTAGCAACTAATCTTGCTTTGAAACGAATATTATTTGAATTTTCATCCTTCATTTTAAGAACCCATTTGCATTTTACTACGTTCTTATTCCTAGGACGTTCTACGAGGGTCGTCTCAAAAGTAAGTTACACCATGACAAAAATAAATTTTAAAACCCTCAAAATTCGTTAAAAAGGTTTTATTTTGAAAATTACATGTATTAGTTATTTTTCTACATAATCGCCGTGGAAGAGACGTGGAACCCACCTTGCACACACTTTGGACAGATTCAGATCGTCAGAAATGATTCTGTGAAGTGATGCACGGCTAATTTCAACATTTGGGGAGAGTTGCGAATGAATTTCGTCAAGCGTAAGCCGACGATCGGTGTCGACGACCCTTCGGACATCTTCCACAATGTTCGGGGCACGTGACGTGGATGGGCGGCCGCTTCGTTGTTCGTCGTGTAGAGTTATTCTGCCTTCAATAAAGGATTGGCGCCAACGAGAAACCATTGGCCTTGACATAATGTCGTCACCGTACACACTACACAACTCGCGATGAATTTCAGTCGCACTTTTATTCTTTCCCGTTAAAAAACGGATGACACTACGTATTTCGCAATCGGCGGTAGGAGTGAGTGGTAGCTCCATAGTGGCTTGCTTGTAACTGACGAATGGATAATGGCGGACGCATAGGAATTTTACAGGGCTGCCACTACACCCAGACCAAAGCTCCCTAGGAATCCCAGGCTTTTCCCACCTCGTACGCGGGTATTAAAAAATAGTGTAACTTACTTTTGAGACGACCCTCGTACTAAATTCCAAGTATTATTCTTAATTAAAGAATCAAATTCATTTTTCATGGCCAAATGCCAACTATCTGCATTTTTAGATGATAGAGCATCTTCAACTGATAAATTATTGCCAGAAATAATTGAATTGTACAAAACAAAATCTTTGAATTTAGAATTTACTCTTTTTGAACGTAAAGGGTACCTGGAGTCTTCACTGTCCATGGTGTCACCAGAAGAGGTTTCTTCATCGCTCGTCTCCTTTTCATAAAGGCAGCCAGTGGCCTCGTCAAAGACCAAGTTGTAGAGCTCTACGTCGTCCTCGACATCAGCCGGAGTAGTAGGCTCCACCACAGAAGCCTCTTGGGTTTCTTCATCCAACAAGGGAAAGTACATAGGCTCGTACTCATGGGCAGACTCCTCCTCAACGTCAACAGTCTTTTTAGGTCTTGAATCCTCAATAAAGACAACATCTCGAGAGACTTTCAGAACATGATGCTCATCCAACAGACGATATCCCTTCGTGTTATCACAGTATCCAACGAAGGTAAAGGGATGACTTCTTGCATCAAGTTTCTTCTGCTTGGGCTTTGGTACTTGTACATATGCAGTACAACCAAATACCTTTAGGTGACTCAAGTCAACCTTCCTGCCAGTCCATTTTTCTTCTGGCGTACAGCCCTGGAGTTTCTTTGTAGGAGAGCGGTTCATCAAGTATGCAGCTGTGTTCGCAGCCTCAGCCCACATCCGTTTTGAACATCCAGCATCAATGAGCATTGAACGAGTCCTTTCAAGAATTGATCGATTGCAACGCTCGGCGAGTCCATTTTGCTGAGGTGTGTAGGCGCATGTGAGTTGGTGAACAATTCCTTTCTTCTTGAAAAAGTCTTTGAGATCTCTATTCACGTATTCGCCGCCGTTGTCAGACCTCAACACCTTGACTTTTCTTTCAGCTTGCCTTTCAGCCATCTCCACGAACTCCTTCAATCTAGCAGCAGTCTCCGATTTCTTCTCCAAAAAGTAGATGAAAACTTTGCGAGTATGGTCGTCAATGAAGGTAAGTATGTATTTTTTGTTACCCCATGACTCAACATCCATAGGCCCACACAAATCAGAATGCACCAGATCAAGTTTATTCTGAGCCAACTTCCTTCTATACTTAGGAAAGGGTTTTCTTGAATGCTTAGCTTTGATACATTCAACACAATGACTCACAGTCTCATCATCATAACAGATGCCTTTGGCCAACCCATCCTTTAGAAGTTTCATACTGTAGTGATTAAGGTGTCCTAATCTTCGATGCCATAAAATTTGACTATCACGAACATCAGCAACTTTGGCACTGAGTAAAGGTTGAGTACTGATTTTGTAGGTACCATCCTCACTCTTGGCTTGAATTAATTGATCACCATCAATGTCTAAAATGCAACAGCCAACCTTATCAAATCTGATTGTGTACCCCTTTTTAACTAAGGTATCAACAGAAAGTAGGTTACTTTGTAGACTAGGCACATACAACACATTAGTAATGGTTTTACAAGTACCTGAATCAAGCATCACATCGATGTCACCTGATCCTTCAGACTTCAACTTTTTACTGTTGCCCAGAGTCACTTCCAAACCAGCATTTCTCGTAGAAAAGTTCTTCAACCAGTTTTTCTTCCCTGTCATATGCAGACTGGCACCACTATCGATGTACCACGAAGCATCAGGCGAAGAATTTGCACTAAGTGCTGCAAGCTTCGAAGTCTCTTTATGATTCGACTTGCCAACACCAACAGAACTATTTTTCTCGACGAAATTCGAAGTATTCTTGGGCTTCTTACAGAATCTTGCCACATGTCCACTCTGATGACAATTCCAACATTCAACAGGTTTTTTCCGTCTTCGAAAGTTAGGATTACGAGTCAGAAGTGCAGATTCATCAGGGTCAAAGGACTCATTGCTCTTCCATTTGCGATCCTGCAATAACTTGACCTTAACTGCATCACTAGTAAGCACTGTACTAGAATTTTCGATCGCCATGATCATAGGATCATACTCAGATGGAAGTCCCTGAAGCATCACAGCAGCCAAAAACTCATCTTCAATAGGTTTTCCGATCGCAGCTAGCTGTTCCTTTAGAGACATCGCTTCATTCACATAAGCTTCCATTGACTTGAAGTTTTGGAGCTTCAACGAACATAAAGCACGCAAAATGCACAAACGACGATTCAAACCTTTATCTTCAAATGCAGTTTGAAGTGCGTCCCACGCTTCTTTGGCCGTCTTTGCCTGCATCACATAGGGAAAAGCGGATTTATCCAAAGCGAGGTTAATCTTGGAGAGTGCTTTCTCCTCCATTCTGGCCTTTGTCTTTGCGTCAGTCGTGTCACCCACGGGAAAACCTTCAATACAACACCAAATGCCGTCATGTTTCAGAATATTTTTGAGCTGAAACCGCCATGAGATGTAATTTTCCCGACCCTTTAACTTCTCCACGCTCGACACATAATTTCCAACACCAGAAGTAGATTCAGCCATCTTCGATTCACAGAACACGATGCAGCTCGTTCTGTTGCAGAATCAAACACACAAGAGACAGAAAACAAGGGGTGATTTTTCAATACCTTCTTTTAACTTGGCGAAATCCTGGTCTTGAATCGATTTAACGCGTATTACTGGGGCCAAAACCAAATGTAGATTATGTTCATCGGGAGATAAATGCAATTAACGAACAAAGTTAGAAGGGAGCACGACTTGTATTTTACGAAGGTAGACAGCAGAAGAAGGAGGGAACGAGAAGAGCTCGCAGAGCCCGCCTTCCCAGATCAATGTTGCCAACACTGGGCCATCACAAAAAACAACAACCAATTCATCCAATATTTTTCTTAGGTATATTTTAATTGTGTACTCATCGCAATAAATTTTATTTATGGATAAGTACCGCAGATCTACATCAATTTCTTCATATACTGTTGGCTACACTGCGCCGGCTATGGTTCGCTGATGAGCTTGATCCGCATGGATGGTGTAGTACATCCATGCGCACATGGATGGTGTAGTACATCCATGCGCAACCTAATTCCTAACCTGAACGCGAGGTTTAGCCATATCCCAGGTTATAGTTTTATCAGTATTATTATTGTGGATCGCGTTGTCTGTCCAGTTCGCAAATTTTGCAATAAATCGTTAAATTGATTGCACGATAAAAGGTTTGGCTTTAAATTCAGTGAGAATAAGAATCTTCAGAACAACAAGATCTCGAGTTATAAATTGCGTTACATGTGAGTTCGAACTTCAATTTCCTAAAGGAAGATAAGTTTCTAAGACGAAACTGACAGATTATAAAACATGATGTCCCAATATTGATCTACTAATTACTTATGCATTGAAGTCTGGTAGGAAATTGACAACTTGGTTGAACAAAGTCGGTAGGTTTATATAACAACGTCGGTGTGTGGTTGTTCTTATTACACGTAATTTAGGTTACCACTAATCCCGGAAGGAGTTTTGAACTATGTAACTTTTTCTTACAACCGAATGAACGCAGTACCTATATACCGAACTATTTTTCCGATAGGAATTCCTGTAATCAACTAATGAATGTATAATTTGATAATTAGTCGAGTTTATGATTTCCATTTATGAGTTTTCCATTAAATTCGGTTTTAAAAGTTGCTTGCAAAGGTGACGTCACACAAAATGAAAACTAGATTGAGTAGGAAAGTGCTATTGTTGTTAATACTCTATAATTAGACCTAATTTCAAATAAAATGTCAAAGTAGATCCAGATTCTCGGGTAACGCTCATTCATTTTAATAATAAAAATCTCCAATAACACATCTCAATAACAAATTAGGTACAGGAAAATAAAGATAGATCCGTTGATTGCATGTTGGTACTGTCACGACGAGGAATTTCAGTTAATTCTCATTTTCTGGCATCTATGGTTAGACTTGATTTTACTTTTGGTTTATTATTTTCAATACTGTACATTTGGAATCGACCACCAAAAAAGGGTGCCAGTTCGGTGTGCGTTCTATCGGTCCGTTTCTGGTTCTGTGTGCGTTCTATCGGTCCGTTTCTGGTTCTGTGTGCGTTCTATCGTTATTCGTTGCGTTCTTTCACCTTATGCATGGAAGTTCTTGATGTCTTCCAACAGGGCTAAGAACAGGTCAGGGCTGTCTGCACGATACATTCTCCAGCAGTAGTGATCGAGGTGTGACTGCAAGTGGTGCTGAGGAACGCCCCTCATTTTTTTCAGCAATTTAACCTTTGCGTCCAACCACTATCTCTCTATGATCTGCGTGTGAGCTCCATTTAGAGGATTCACGTATGATTGTTGGTGGTTCACTGTTTTGTGCACAAATCTGCGACTTGTAAGGCACCGACATGCAGCCGACTCGTCAGAATGTATTTGTGATCCGGCTTAACATTCTCGCTCAATTATTGGAAGAAGAGTGGCCTTGTCGCGACGGGCAACATAAAAATATCTGCAGTCATTTCCTTGCTTTAATCCAAATACCCAGGGCCCATCTACCCGTGCACCATGGTTTCGGTTGTTTACTACGTCGGCATCTGAATCCTCCGATGATGGTGGAGCGTCTTCAGCTAATAAACGACCCCGGTTGTACTTTCTTCGTTCCGCGAAACGGGATTCGTCAATCTGAATCGGCATGTCTGCGGTTCCCAACATTTTTCCTTTTTTAGCCAAAACGGCAGTGCAAACCCGTCCTTACTGATCTCGATGTCTGACAGCCCGATTTTGGACAGCGAAAATGGGGGGTCCACTCTCCATTACGTACCCTCCATTACGTACTCTCCAACATCCTAGTACCACATTTATGGCAAGCAGCGTTCTCATCCTCACTTACTAACAACCCTTTGTCTACTAAAGGCCCAGGTACGGAGAAAAAGATAGGATTTGAGATTAGGAGATTGCATTGTCAACTTTGACCTGTGTACCGGTCGCAGATAGGCAAAGAAAGGATAGAGCGCGACGGGACCCTCAGAACGCAGGCGGGTCATAGAACGCACACCGAACTGGCACCAAAAAAAGTAACTCCCCTCAAAATTTGTCCATTTAGTTTTTCTCGATATCTGATCTAGGTATGGGACGGTTTTTTCCCTGGGGCAAAAAAACCTTTTTTTCCATGGGTTTTTTCCCTGTTTTTTCCTATGTAGATGATGAGTCATGATTCATCGACCAAATCAGAATTTTTCTTGTTATTTTCAGCTAAGCATGACACCTGGAGAAGACGATTCGGAAAACCAAGATGGTGACCTCGCTTCCGAAGACAAATGCAAGTCCGAACTCGACACTTTCCTGTTCGAGTTCGAAGAAAGGGCCAAGAGGAAAACGGAAACCCTTGCGAGGAACCAAACAGCCGCTAAACGCCGCCCTGACGCGTCAGCACTGTCAAAACTCGATTCTAGTTTGAAGAAAAATTCCGCCTTCGTTAAAAAACTTCGAAATTTTACCGGAGCTCAGTTAGAGCCTCTGCTGAAAGACATGGCTGGGCTGAATTTATCGAAGTATCTTTCAGAAGTCGCAACTGCCCTCACAGATGTCAAACTGAAGATAACAGATGTGCCCTATGCTGTACAGTTATGCTGCTTGCTTCATTGCAGCTATGCCGAGTTTTCTGGGATATTTTTGGGTAAGTGATTACTCTAGCACCGCAATTCATGTTTGGATTAGAATGAAAATCAATACTGCTTGTTAAACTATGTTTTTATGTATTTGGAACTCAATCTGGAGCTGTTCTGGTGGCATTACTTTGAGCTGAGTTCAGTTCCCTGCTATGGGATGTTCCTCCCATCAGTGCTTCTCCAGGTACTATTTTATCTTGCAGGATCCTTTCCTCGACTGTTGCAATGACTCTGAGCCCTTCCCACTCAGGAGCATCATATCAACCAGCTCTTCGGAAATCCATTGTTTTTCGTTTAGCCATTTGACACAACCAAAGGAAGTGTGAAAATTGGTCCGACACTTTTCTTGCTATTTATAAACGACATTGCTTATCAGTTAGATCATTGCCCAGAAAAGGTGTTCTTATTTGCCGATGATGTGACGGTTTTGGGTTATGGCGGTTCTGGCCCTGATCTCTTCAACAGTATTGGAAGGGCGGACCAGCTGGTGAAGTCCTGGTGACATGCCAACTCCCTTCATCTCACTGTTGATAAAACGCAGGATCTTATCTTTTCCCTCAACGGACGTTCTGTGACCTCAATTAATTTTCTGGGACTACATATGGACAATAGGCTCTCCTGGAAGTCGCACAACAACCAGCTTGCTGATAAGTTGGCATGCACCAACTTCGCACTTCGACGCCTTCAAGGCTACGTTTCTCTTCCAGTGATCCGCGACGTTTTCTTTGCACTCTTCATGAGCAGGGCTTCATATGGTATCAGTTTTTGGGGGTGTTCTGATGGGAAAGATGTAATTTTCAAGCTGTAGAAATCGGCAATCAGAATAATGCTGGGCCTTGATTACGTGGAGAGTTGTCGTGGCCGTTTCAAAGAACTGAATTGCCTCACAATTCCAGCACTATACGTGTACAAATGCTTGTGTCTGGTGTTCAGAAACTCTTGCGTTCTCCAAGGTGGAATAGACATCCATTCCCACAATACGCGTTCTTGCAGTGATTACCGAACGACTCCTGTACGCCTCTCTGCATCTGTGCGTTGTGACCCATTAAAGAATGGTGTCAGATTTTTTAATTATTTGCCCGTCAGTTTCCGTTCCTTATCTGTAGATTCTTTCGAACGTAGAGTAAAACTTTTATTAATTGACGCAGAACTCCACAGCATAAATGATTTTTACCATATAATTTTTCAAGATCCTAGTCAACCAGTTATTCATTTGTTATGTATTCCTTCTTAATTTTTGTATTTGCCTCTTATTTTGTCTAATTGACGATTGTATTGCCATTCTTGGCCTTTCCAATAAAAAACATTTGATTTGAAAGGCTTTCGTCAAAGCCAGGAGCTCACTATTCCCATTCTTTCCAGAAAATCACAGTAAGACCTGTAAGAAACTGCAAGGTACTAATTCACTTTCCCGTGTTACCTTCTAAACCAGGTACAAGCGTACCAGCCGTGCAGTCCATGTCCCTCTTGTCACCGCCATCCAGCTTTCTCGGCAATGTTGCGGCGTTTGTTTACGCTCCTGCTTCACTTTCTGGTCTTGTGCCTCCCCTATCTTTCTTTCTCCCACCCTTTTCTTTCCTACCTCTAAAAGGTGGATTGGTATTACTCCTGCGAGGACCAACACAGCGCACCCTGATGCTGTTCCACAGGCACTCACAATTCGGTGAACCCTTCCACTGAACTGCAGCCATGCCTCGTTTTGAACATATGCCCCTACCTCAGCTCCGTACAGCAAAATGGAGTGCACTACTGACATCACCAAGTGCCGACTGCCTACACATGTTTGCCAGAAGCCGAATGATGCCTCTTTGATTTGTTCCGTGAAAGTAATCTTTGTATCCGAGATATCTTACTGAAGGTTTTGTCTCCATGACTGCAATCAATACGACCTATACTATGTATCTATTGGGACAGAAATTATAATTATCTATTGAATAATGATGCGTTGAATCGGAAGTCGTGGTACCTGGGGATGTACTCCTTTGAGATTGTCTAGTTTTATGTTCATTATAGAATGTATTAGTCTTATTTTGCTTATAATAGTCATAATCTATTCTGACGGTCGTTTTATTATTGTTTCAGAATGTTGGACCCGGATTTTGCATCCAAAAAAGAACGATCCTGTGGAGAATATCTCGAAGCTCCGCGTTGATTTGAGATTTTATGGCGAGCTTGTCTCGACAGGTGTGCTGCCCTTCAAAGAATCTCTCCCTCTCCTGGGCACAGTCCTGACGACTATCGTCAACAGGGACAAGGAGAACCACAACAACGTTAGCGTCATTATAAGTTTCTGCAAACACTGCGGAGAAGACTTCGCTGGTCTGGTAACCAAAAGAGTGCGCAAGCTGTGCGAACAGTTCAATAAAGAGGTAAATATGGATAGGTGTTTGATCTATCTTTTTATCTAATATGGATCACTTGTCTTTGCAGAACCAACTAAAGATTTCCTCAGTGATAAGAAGTGGTTTTAGTGAGATACATCTGGAAGTTCCTAGTAATAATAATTTCTTCCAGCCATGATTTACGGCATCATTCAAGTTCCGAATCGGCGTTTGTATTTTTTTTTCGTTGGAGGTCTTTTGCGAGCTGATCTTCAGACTCCTTCCACTGCGACCTAACGAGGTCTATTGTGGGGCCTCCAGGCTATATTAGCCTACTAAGAAGGGTTACTGAAAACCCCTTCTTCCCACTTTTTAGCAAAGCAAAGAAGATCAGTGTAAGTCACCTTAGAAACGATATCAGGCGCTAAGACATCACTTCCAAGGGTTGTGAATCTAGCTCGACTCAGTGCTTCACAGTAGCACATAATATGTACGGCATCTTCCGTTTCCATATCACAGAAGCGGCAGATGTCCGTTGTTAGTTTGCCTATCTTCTTTAGGTGATATCGAAGTGGGCAGTGGCCTGTTAACAGACCCACAAGTATTCTGACGTCCTTTTTAGGCATAGCTATGAGTTCGTTAGCCCGCTTCTTCGAGAACGTCAAGAATAGTTTTGTCTGTCTCAGACCTGGGAGGTTCTTGCAGTATCTTACTCGCTCGTTTTTTTCCCAGTTTTTAACCACGTTTTGTAAGCAACTTTTGGTGGTTCCCAAGATTGGTTCTGGTCCTATTGGCAGGGACTCTGAGCCTCTTTTAGCAAGGTTATCAGCAATTTCATTACCCTCATGACCTTCATGACCGGGAATCCATAGAAGGGTGACCTGGTTGTTCTGGGCCACAGTTTTGAGGGTATTCAGGCATTCCCAGACCATCTTCGAGTTTATGGTGTATGAAGCAATGGCCTTCAAGGCAGCCTGACTGTCTGACAAAATGCATGCTTTGACTCTGTTGAGATGCTTGTTCAGCATTTCTTCAGCACATAATTGAATTGCATGAACCTCTGCCTGAAAGATTGTGGCATTCGTCCCAAGAGACTTTACGAGGCTGGCCGAAGGGCCTTTAATGCCTATGCCAGATCTTCCACAAATGACTGATTGTGTGTACCCCACAGAAGAGCCCGGTGCAACGGTGTTTGTATTACTAGAGGGTAATTTGTGTTGTGGCTCAACCAGATGGTGAGTTATGTTTAGTTCTGTGTTAGAGCATACGGATCTTTCTACCAAGGACTATGCTTCGGTTTCCATTCAAATAAACTCCTTTAAATTGCAAGTTCTTCTCAAATGTTTCGTAGGATTTGAAATGTGAAATAGTCGACCAGAACTAGGTGTCAAGCCAGGTTCATCCACCTGCCTCTTGCCTTTGAACAGTAGTAGGCTTCTGGAGTTTCACGTGTTTAGCCTGTGACTCTCTGATCTGCCATGTGCAAGATGCAGTGATAGGTTAACATCAGAGTTTGCTCGCTCTGTCTCAACGACTAAAGAAGAAGCGAGAAGTTCTCGGGTATGCACAGGCGGGTGGGATTAGTTGCCAGGTATTGTGCTGAAGCCAGTCCAGTCAACGCAGTCCAGTCTACTTAGACACTTTTTGGTGTCTTTTTTTGCTTTTGGCCTCTAATTTTCAGACAAATTGTTTTCTGAACTTTTTTACGGTGGTACACTAGGTTTCCAAACTCGGGGTCCATTAAGATTTCCGAACTACAAACCTACTTACTTCATTCAGTAATTGAAACATGAAGAAATATTTATGTTTTATCACGTTTAATGATCGCTCTTCAAGTTGACTTGTTTTGGTAACATTCGTGTAGTTGGATTTGAAAAAAAGTTCTTCTAAGGTTGGATTATTTGGAAAAAAGTTTGGTGTGTCGACAGTGCCACTTCTTATATCAGAATCATTCTAGACGTCTCCTTAATATGGATGACTTTACGTTGGTAGTGAGTATTCGGTAGGTCTAATCCAACCTATTCCAGAGATGACTGACGCTTATCAACTCCCTTTCCCTCTTCAAAGGTCCCCAGAAGTTCTCTGTTGCCCCCCGAGAAGCAGAATAACGTGAAGGGCTTGTTCAACGAGTACTACACCTCCATGTGCCAGCACCTCCTCAAGGATCACGCCAAAGTGCAAGCGTTTGAACGCCAGAACGAGCAACTCCTCCGTCTCAAAGGAGAGATCAGAGAAGACCGCGTCAAACTTCTCGAAGTTATGCGCAACGATCTCCAGTCTCTTCTAACCAGGTACCACTTTATCACAGTACTCCCCGGTTCTTAAACAGTAATTATACCGCAGAAGTTTCCCCGATTTCGTTCCTTCAACAGTACAATGCCAGCATACGATTACGATTATTTTCGTATTCTCGTATTTTCGAAAATGTTGTGTGAGTTAGTTTTTTATGGTGTTAGGTGTAATGTAAGCAAATATCACATTGAATTATTTTCATCATTCAAGTACGTTTTCCAATTCTTCCAGCATGACTGAATGGGTAAATTTTGAAACAAATTATTGTAGTTTGGAAAGGAAAGACAAGTTCTTGGTGTATTACCACAATTTATTGACACTATTATTACAAAGTTATAAATCTGGAAGTCAAAACCGGTATGGAATTTTCCTCACACAATCACCCGTTGACAGGTTGATACCTGTTAGTTTTTGATTGTTTTGAGTATCTCGTCGTCCAATACAAATATTTAAACCCATTCTTAGCCATTATTGAACGATTGTTTATTAATTTATTTCTCACTTTATCAAATTTTTTTAATGGCCAATTTAACATTTATTTATATACGTTGAAGAAAGCGATCCCCTACTAAAACCACATCTTTGGACCCTACTTTTGAATGCTTTCGGTTTATTATTTTAAATAATGAACCTTTGGAATCGACCATGAAACAAAATTTTTAACCCCCCCCTCAAAATTTGTTGGTTTACGTTTCAAGGTACGTAGAATCCAAAAATCGAATGAAAATTTGGCCGCCCGCGGCACTTTCCTTAGTTACCATGGACCGATTTTGGTGAAATTTGGTTGTACATAGGCTCTATTTGGGGTCTAGTTGTGCCCCCAAGCTTCTGGTAGATATCAATCACTTCTAAGGGTTGAAATTTTGAAAACGCCTTAGCTCAGAAAATCTCGATTTGTAGGTATTGTTTTTCCAGCAATTTAACATAGTATTGAATTTTTAGAGACCACGCGGAGCTCTGTAGGACAAAAGGTTCGCGCCCATACGAGAACTTAAGGGTCGGACTTACGATAAATCAGAAACACGAGTGTGAAGCTCAAAGGAGGCCTATTTTCCGTTCAAACTTTGTTCGTTTCTTCATGTTTAACCCAGTTTTGCATCCTTAGCAACCAGTAATCAAATTTCCTAAAAATTAGGGCAACCTCAACTCACTTGTGCCTCATCGTGCCAGGTAGTTAGAGTGAGGTACAGGGGATAAACACGTCACTTGACGTCACCCTCCTCCACTCTCCCTTCACCTTGTTAAAGTAGTATAAAAGGAGGACTCAGGGCTTCACCTGGGGACATTCATGCATTCGTCTTCTAACAATCGACTTGTTTATTTCTTGTTCTCCCTTGTCTCCACTTGGAAGCCCAAAGTTCCTCGGAGGTATTGGTAGGCTCATCGCACCAGCCTCCGCTCCCATTTCACCTAGGAGTTGTCTGCCCCCAACTAGGAACTAGGTAAATGTACTGCCTCCCTCCAGTTGGCTAGCAATCGCGCCGAGGTACGCAGCTGAGCTGAATTCCTTAAGGACTCCTGCATGCAGTAGGCGGTAACGCGCTGGGCAGAAAGTGCTGTCCCGTCCTTTGTCTTCGTTGAGTAGGGACCAATAGAAATCGAAAAGCCAACGACTATCGCCTTAACACGCCGACATAACATCACTGTTTCTTCGGACAGAGTGGGAAGCGTTTATTTTTTCCAAATAATCTTGATTGTGAAGTAGGGATGTGGTAGGTAGGTAGTAACTAGGGTTGGTAGATGGTGGCAATGGCAAAGGCGTGTTCTTTGCAGACGAGTGATCTATATAGAAAAATAATGAACCTTTGTGTGATAATTTGCAACGTTTTGATTTTCGACGGATTACAGTCACAAGACGCTGTTCCGAATATATGCAATTATGCGGTTCGCTAATAATTATTTCAACTAACATCAAAAAACAGGTTTCTGGACCCCATTTTTTTTTTAAATTTTGATCCCTTTGGGTTGTTTAACAAGCTAACGAACTCCATCATCACGATATTAAGAGGAACCGAACCCAGCTGGGATTATATTGAAAATTCATTAAAAATTACGAAAAGACTCCTTCTGCAAACTGATTACTATCTAGGACCCACCTCTTCCCGTTCTGTTCACACTTCATTCATTGTTTTTAGGACATTTTTCGGTCAAAATTCGGCCAATTTCTATGCGGTTTGCGATTTTCTTTCTATTTTTGAATTCTGTAGGGTAAGCTATTGCCATTCAAATTTTAAATTGGTTATAGATTTTGAAATTTGAATAATGTAAAAATATCTGATGCCTTTAGAGATCCGAAAGATCCTTATCAAAATCGAGAATTAGCGACAGGCTGAATTACCCCCCCCCCCCCCCCCCCCGTACCACAGGTAAATAATTCGGAATTCTCGCCCATGCATCGACCTACCCTGTTTTATCCATCCCATCGTTCAATCATTAATGTTTTCTTCAGGATTGTGAATTGAGTTCGTAAATACATCAAGAAAATAGGTAGCGATAAATGATCGTCACAGCGTTAATTGTTTTTTAACCGCAGATTGACATAATTTATTTTTCTCATCATTATGTGGTTACCTCGTAATTGCTAAAATTAAACTCCATTTTTTTTTTGTTTTTTCTTTGTGTCTCGTTTAGTGCAGAGACACTTGCTGAACTGCTAGACCAACCGTTGCCACCTTTGCCCAACATCGGGCGACCGGCTGAAGGAGGAACCACGGAAACCGAAGAAGGTTCGGCACCTGACGGAGGCATTTGGGAAGACGAAGAGTCCAGGTGACATAAATCGTTATTTGAATATAAATAACACATTTTTCGGTAGACTTATCAGGGATGACAACGAAGGATTGATTTTTCCATTGATGTTTTGAACAGGTGCTTCTATCAAGTCTTTCCGAACTTGAGAGATTACCTTCCATCAGTCAAGACATCCACGGACCAGCCATCACCTACCGAGCCTCCAATGAGTGAAGACAAACTTGACGAAGAAATCAAAGAGGAAGATTTGGAGGTGAAACATTTTGTCTTTTTTAATCTTCGTTATTCAAGAACTATGAAACTAGGATAAATTTAATTTTTAGAAAAGATTTTGTAGTGCCAAAAGTGAAACCAATATTTCCTAATATTTTGTAGTGTTTCTACCGAAATTGATAGGTTTTTGCGACATTTTTACGATCTTCAATACAACTTTATTAACTTCAGTACTACCATTTCTTATTAACTTTATTAATATCAATTCAATCCACTTTATTACTGTCAATTCTTTATTAACTTCAGTACAACAGCCAAATCAGCTGTTCTATAGTTTGAAAGATTCCAGCTCCATGATTTTTTTACCTTGATCTTGACGAAATTTTTCGTTCGATTACCACAAGAAAGGTATTGATGAGCTGTTCAAGACCAGATCTAACAAGTGGGGACCATTAGAAAGTCGTTCTAGCGGGAAAAGGCAGGTTAAATTTAGTTAGAAGGTGGCAACCCCGAATGAGCGATGTCAATCCCAGGTTGGATAAAACCGTAAATTCTGTAATTTTTATTTTTGGCGGGAGTTGGTGACTGGAAATAATAATTTAAGCTGCGTTTTCGAATGAAAAACACGGAGAAAATTCAATTTTGGAGCCTAGAATTTCGATTTGAAAACATGTGAACTGAGGTCCACTAGACCAAGTCCAGTGAACTACAGGACAGAAGACAAGTTACCAAAAATGGATTCTCTCCCCAAATTCCACAACAATTTTTCCCCAAATTCAAAAATGCTACTTGAGAGAGAGAAAAACATTTATTGATCATTTTTGGGAGTGAAAAAGATGGATTGGGACTAGCAAAAATAAATATTTATTTGCCGAAATTCAAATTGAGTTGCTAAAAATTCAAATTGTGTTGCCAAATATTCAAATTAAGTTTTCTAAAGTTCAAATTAAGTTGTCTAAAATTCAAATTGTGTTGCCAAATATTCAAATTAAGTTGTCTAAAATTCAAATTGTGTTGCCAAATATTCAAATTAAGTTGTCTAAAGTTCAAATTAAGTTGCCTAAAATTCAAATTGTGTTTCCAAAATTTAAAATTTAGCTGCCTAAAGTTCAAATCAAAATTCAAGTTGAGTAGTCAAACATTCAAATTGAGTTGCCAAAAGTTCAAATTGAGTTGCCTAAAATTCAAATTGTATTTCCAAAAATTCGATTTGATTTATGCAAAAAAAATTTGGTGGTGGGGGGGGGGGGGGTGCGTGCGTCTGGTCATTTGTTGGCAAGGCCTATGGAGGCAATCCTGGGAAAGACTTCGTACTCTTTATATAAGGTTCCGTCACATGGAATTACGAGTGACGTGAAAGACCCTCACAGGTCTTCAGCTTCATGTTATTAACAGTCAAAATATGGAAAAATTACATTTTGGACCGGAAATTACAAAATAAGAGGATGAAAGTGAGACTGAGAGGTTTGCTGAGAATCAACTAAGACTCAGCACAACTGTGTGATGAAACCAGGAGCATCGAGGGAAAGAAAGTGGTGGAACAGCATGAGCGCTATCTAGCGACGATTAGATGAACCTTCTCTTCTTTTTTGGCAAGATGGATGCACCTCTGTCATCGACTGGTGGTAATGTCTGTAGATCCCTTCCTGATCTGTAGGAAACCGGAAATTAGCCTTCAATGAAAAAGGCAATCAAATATGTTGGAGGCATCAATAAGAAAGGCATTTAGTCTGAAATGAAAATCTAAATCTACGTACTTGCAGGCATACAAGATTAATTTTTAAAGCATTTTTTATTTACGACCGAAATGGATGGATGGATACTCCTATTTTGTTGCCATGGCGAGACCGTGGTAGATCAACACACGCTACCTACATCACATAAGCCAACTGATAAGAGAGATAACCTAGGTTTTTGAGCTTCGGAAGGTTCATCTTATCTTTGCTAGGCAGCGCTCACGCCGTTCCACCACTTTCTTCCCCTAGATGCTCCTGATGAAACCAGGTACTCGATAAAATTACTCCTTCATCTACTCACAGCGTTCTTGCTAGCACACTGAAATAGAATATTCTAATGATGATGACGAGGTTCGGAGCGTCCCATTTGTATTTCTGATCTACATCTCAATCAACCCTTAAAAGTACTATACAGGGTGTAAGCCTAACTAGTCTGCCATACGGTACCAGTCGATTCTACAACTAATTTGCAACAAAAAATGTCCCATAGCAATTTTCGTTTAAACCCTTCGTTTTCGAGTTATTTTAACTTTAAACTTTTTTTTTCTCGTGATGTTGACCTTATGTCATTAAATCGGCCATAACTCCGTTAATTAGCTGTGTAAATTACAATTTGAGGATGCCGTTGGAAAGAGCATTAAATTTCCTATCGGATAGATGCCTTAACTTTTTTTTGAGTCAAGGTTTGAGACATGAAAACGTCCTCTAAAAAGAGAATTTTACGTAATTTTGGAAACCTCGCATTTTTTCAATCTCAAATTGAACTACGAGAACCCATACTTTTTCAAGATGCAAGAACAGTGAAAACTGCGCCCGAATCTCAGCTTTCCAATGGTATAATCAAAACATATTCTACAACCGTGTTTAGGGGAGAAATTTGTGTTTGAATGCGGAAAACGTGCATTTTTTCAACGAAATCGGCGCTCTGGCCTCCTGTTTCCAGAGGCCTCGCGGTCTACTGCGGCGCCCGCCCACCCACTGCCATCGTCCGACCCCTCAAATCGACTAGGCGGAGCGCCGATTTCGTTGAAAAAAATGCACGTTTTTCCGCGTTCAAAGACAAATTTCTCCCCTAAACACGGTTGTAGAATATGTTTTGATTATACCATTGGAAAGCTGAGATTCTGGCGCAGTTTTCACTGTTCTTGCATCTTGAAAAAGTATGGGTTCTCGTAGTTCAATTTGAGATTGAAAGAATGCGAGGTTTCCAAAATTACGTAAAATTCTCTTTTTAGAGGACGTTTTCAAGTCTCAAACCTTGACTCAAAAAAAAGTTAAGGCATCTATCCGATAGGAAATTTAATGCGCTTTCCAACGGCATCCTCAAATTGTAATTTACACAGCTAATTAACGGAGTTATGGCCGATTTATTGACATAAGGTCAAAATCACGAAAAAAAAGTTTAAAGTTAAAATAACTTGAAAACGAAGGGTTTAAACGAAAATTGCTATGGGACATTTTTTGTTGCAAATTAGTTGTAGAATCGACTGGTACCGTATGGCAGGCCAGTTAGGCTTACACCCTGTATTAGCTACCAATCGGTGATATGTCCTACTGAGCTTCAAAGCCCCGTTTTCATTCGAAATTAATTGAAAAACAACACCTTCATATTGGAAGGTTCTGAGATCGGGCTTTGTGAGGATGTCAACTCCTATTTTTTTACATCTTGAAAGTGATAGACAAAAAGTAAAATGTTCAGCACTACTAGACCTTAGGGAACCCATATACCAAATTTCATTAAAGTTGTATCTTGTTCAATTCCAAAGGTTTGTTATTGAAAATGATGAACCAAAATTAACCCTTTCTTCCGCATTTGTGAAAATTACTTAGTCCTTCGTTGGATTGCTGATATTTCAATCTTAATGTAGTACAATGGAATTAAGTTGAGGACTCCACCTTGAAAGCTTCAGTCAGATTTCTGTTGCAAACAAGGTCGATGAGCCGCAGAAAGAGGATGAGACTCTCGGGAACGACGAACCAGACGACCCAGCGAGTACCAACACGAAAGTGGTTTTGGACAGTTTTCTCAACAACCTGCCATCCTGCGTCAACCGCGAGATGATCGATAACGCTGCCGTTGAGTTCGTCGTGTTCCTCAACACCAAAACGTCGAGGCGAAAATTAGTCAAGGCCCTGTTTAGTGTGTCTCGAACTCGTCTGGACCTGCTTCCTTTCTACGGTCGTTTGGTCGCCATATTGAACCCTGTGATACCCGAAATTGGGACTTCTTTGACGGGATTACTTAAGCAGGTGATTTCCAGGATTCTTTATACTATGACAGTTCAATAAATACTTTTGGAGTAGTTGGAAAACAATTTTTTGAAGCCAAATGAATAGGTACATTAATTTCAAATTTTGATGTTTCTCCACAGGATTTCAAATACCACTTGAGGAAGAAAGACCAGATCAATTTGGAGTCCAAAATCAAAGTTTCTCGATACATAGGAGAACTGGTGAAGTTCGGTTTGTTCCCCAACATCGAAGCTTTGTTCTGTCTAAAACTCTTACTTCACGACTTCACCCACCACCACATAGAAATGGCTTGCAATATTTTGGAGACATGTGGAAGATATCTGTACAGGTTTGTTAACCTTCGAGATTACTCCTTGAAGTAGTTTTCATTCGTACTTGTAACTACTATTCCAAGTGTTGTTTCGTCTCTTGTAGAAATCCCGAGTCTCATATGAGGACCAAAGTCTACCTGGAAGACATGATGCGTCTCAAGTCCGCCACAGCTCTAGACATCAGATACACAAACATGATCGAGAACGCTTACTATTTCGTGAATCCTCCTGAAACGGCGTGTGCCGTAAAAAAGACCCGACCGCCTCTCCACGAGTTCATCAGGAAGTTGGTACTTCGGGATCTCATGTATCCAGAAAATGAGCGGAAAGTCCTCAAGCAAATGAGGTTAGCTATCTGACAGCCTTCTTATTGAAATTTGAGGTAGCCATTGTGATAACTGGAAAAGCATTCTGATCAGTTGGAGTTCCAAGGCGTAGTTAACACATTCAACATGGCATGATGAATCCGCGTCATCGTCCGTTTTCCCTTCAATGTTGCATTTTGATAAACAGAGCGGTTGGATCGTCCTGTAAATTTCCAAGAACCTCCGTAGGTTGATGGACTTCCAAAGGTCGAAAGGGTTTCATTTCTTTAAGAAATTTCTCAGCATGAATACCATCCCACTTCCCGCTCATACTTATCAAGGGGAAGATCAACTTCGTATTTTTGGCAACTTCTTCGACCAATGAATCGTGTTGAATGCGTTAAGGCAGATCTCAAAAAAGCAGGAATCGTTCATTTCATCATGTCATCAATGTAACGCTTATAAAAAAGATTTCTTGAAACATTTTATTAAAATTTTTGGAGAAACAAACATTTTTGACTGGGAAATATACACTTACTTCCTATGTCGATGATTTGATTGAAGTATCATAAAAGTACTTCCAATCTGAGGGATGAAGAAAGGTGAGTAACAAGCCAAAATTTAAACATATTGTTTAGTAATGCAAGCATTCCAGGGGACGTCCCATTGGATAAGCGGTAGATCAATTAATACCAGTTGGTAAGCGAAAAAACTGTTCACTCGATGTAATTTATCAAGTATTTTAGGCAAGAAATAGTGGTCCCCCGCCCTCCCTCTCACTCTCATCCACCATAACATTTCTAGCATGGGAGCTTCGAATTTGAAGAGCACTTTAAAATCCATGATCTACGATACCCAACATGCGAATTCGATTTCACCTCCCCCCCTCCACCCAACCCTCATTTAAAATATGCGGTTCGTGGTGTTCTGACACCATGCAAGTCCAGAGGTATAACGAGAATTTTTCCTCAATTTCAATTTTGTGAATATTGTCCCTCCACTCGCCCCCTCCCCACGCTAATTTTGATACTCCGGTGAAATGATGAGCAATTTGGAAGATTTCCGAGTCGAATAAAAAAAGAAACACGCAAATCGGTTGGAAATTGAGGCCAGGGCAGAGTTTACAAGATTATGCCCGCAAACGCACGTTTCTTGAGCATTAACCCCCCCTTTCCCCCCTTAAAAAGCAAAATTCGAAATTCCGGTGACGTAGTGCACAACTAGATAGATTTCCGCGTCGAACAAAAAAAGAACCAGGAAAATCGGTTGAGAACTAAGGCCTGGGCAGACGACACAAGATTTTTTCTCACACACACACACACACACAGACATACACCTATGGTTTTTTGCGGATTTGGATTCAGAATGGTCTAAAACGGTTTAGTGTGTGGTTATTTTTTTTCTGTTGAGTGTTGTCCAACTTCACCCCAGATCGATCGCATAAGGACGCCCGAGTCTTACTGTGGGACGTCCTGAAAAAGGAGTGGGAATAGAGGTAGCTCCTACTCCCACCTAATCCACTTGTAGTACCTACCTCAGGCTGGCATCGGGCAGCACATCTGTCACAATAGGGGCATATAGGTATAATTTTGTCCCTATGATGTATGCAAAAAATAAACATTAGCGGTTTTGGAGCGGAATCAGGTGGTATAGTTTATTTGTCAAAAAAAAAGACCAAAAGACACGGTAATCAACAAATGTATGAATAATTTTTCGAGGCGGACCTAGGTTAAAGTTCTCGTTTTTCAGCCGCAGGTGCCCGATGGTTAACCTAAAAATGGTGTCTGTGACTGGTAATACCCTACTGAAAAATGTCCTTGTATACTAACTTATACAAAATGTTTTCTTTACTTTTATTTTCGTAGATGTTTAGATTGGGAAGACGAGACAACAGCTGAATTTGCCGTTCAAACTCTATCAAAAGCCTGGAAAATCAAATTCCATAGAGTGCCGGCCTTGGCAAGTCTAGTAGCTGGTCTGGTTGAACACCAAGAGTCTGTTGGTAAGTATTGGTGCTATTGTTAGTTCATCCGATCTTCCAGAATTTTGTTACACGTATTTGTTGTAAACGTAGTTATACTAACACAGCTCCATAGCCTCTGTTCGTCTGAGACGACAACTATCTTGTTTCACTCATAACCTTGTTGATTCTCTTCGATAATTCACCTTGTTTTTGCGATAAAATGTTTCAAGAAGCAACTTTATGATTTTGGCTTAGGTATTGCTCTGATAATTGACTTGCTCCATTCACAATATTCCTCGTTTATTCGAGTCGATCGTCAGGTCGTACTTTATTTTAGTCGTTCCCATCCCTCGACATTCTTCATACTTTCACTTCTTATACCGCCAGCTACATTCTTCTTCACCGATACTACGCGAATAGTGCCAAAACTTCCGTTGAAGTTGCAATGAGGTATTTAATGAAATGTAAGCTTCATTCTTGAACAATATTCAATCAGTCTGGTTCAACAGTTTTCTCCAAGCTGTGAATCGGTTAGTTCCATAGATACGCACCCTAGTTAACTGAGAGGGATAAAAATCATAATGCAATAATTTGACACACAGTTACATAAAATTTGCTCTTTCTTTAAGCTCACTGCATAAACGAACTAAATTTGGTGAATATCGGATGAGTAGTGATTGGTTCTCAACGAAAGATTTGTGGTAAGGAAGGTTAAGGGGAGGGAATTTAGATTCGGCTTTCCTCGTTCCTTCGTCCAAAATTAAATTGAAATGTCCACATGCTACGCATGGCTATCTATTCTTTAAGACTGAACCCTACAATATACCTAATGAATTGATTATTAACCCTAATTGGACCATGGTGTCACTAGTGTCACTGATAACATCTTAGGGATTCCACAGCTGTCCCAAAGTGTCACCGGAGTAACCAAAATTAAATTGCAATTTAAAAATTAATTGACAGCGGAATTTTTTAACCATTTTGAGTTATTAAAAGTCAAAAAAACATTATGTAATGTCAAAAATTTTGAAAATTTTCAAATCCATTCTTTTGGAAATTTGTGTGATATCTCTATTTTGTGACTTTCAATTGCCCACAAACAATTTTGCTAACCAACAAATTTAAATTGCAATTTAATTTTGGTTACTCCGGTGAAACTTAGGAACAGCTGTGGAGTTTCTGAGATATTTTCGGTGACACTAGTGACACCATGGTCCAATGAGGGTTAAGGGGGGTCTCAGTCGGTCGCCGTTTGTTCCTCGTTCCGGATTAGTATTTCTTTCAAGAACCGGCGCTCGAAGTTTAAAAGTTACCCTAAATTTAAAATTTTCAAGGATTTTCGAAATTTGTTGATGCATCTACCAAGGGATTTGGAAAAGTAAAATATTGCTAGTAAAATCTTACTGAATAAACGTTTTTTCCCACTTTTCGCCTGCAATTATTGTTTGATTTTGATGGTTCCAGCGGCAATCTTTTAGTTTTTCAATAAGGTGTGCGCCTGGGGTAGGAAAAACTGTTTATTGTTATTTTTAATCTAAGGTAGACCTCATACTGAGAATTTTGGCACCAACCGCGACCTTCTAGCGCGTGTAAATCTTTTCCTATGAATTTTTAAAGTTTCGACCGTTTATGACGTCACAGTGGGCTGGGGGGTCCCGCCCAGGCGAGAGGGGCGCGTCATAAACGGTCGAAACTTTGAAAAATCATAGAAACAGATCTACTCACGCTAGAAGGTCGCGTTGGTGCCAAAATTCTCAGGATGTACTTTACTTTCGATTAAAAATCTAAAAAAATCAAGGCGCAAGCACTAATCAAATTTATTAGTGCTTTTACCTAGGGAATGGGGGATTCCCTAGGTAAAAGCACTAATAATAAATTTCAAAAATCCTTAAAATTTTCAAATTTAGGTACAACTTTTAAATTTTGAGCGCTGGTTCTTGAAAGAAATACTAACCCGGAAAGAGGAACGAACGGCACCGAAGACCCCCTTGAAGAAAAAATCTCAAGGTCCTGATATTGCAGCAACGTGGAAGTGTACTCGAATAATAAATCTTATACGAGGAAAGGCGAATCTAAATTTCCTCCCCTCAACATACCTTACCAAACATACCTCAAAGAAAGGCCAAACAAACACAATGAAAGTACATTAGTACACAGCGTGTCTGCTGTGTTCAGTATAAATATGTATCTTGTTTCAAGAATTGGAAAAAATGTATTCATTGGTAATGCTTCTATTGCTTCTTGTCCTCAGGTACGAAAGTTGTGGATCACGTTTTGGAAGATATTCGTTTGGGCATGGAAGTCAACCTTCCAAAAATGCACCAAAGAAGAGTGTCCATGATTAAATATTTCGGCGAGCTCTACAACTATCGCCTCGTCGAAAGTACCGACGTTTTTAAGGTATCTGTTACAATTTATTCACGGTTATGTATTTCTAAAAGGAATCCATCGGGAATATTTTCTGAGCAGAACGCCATTTCTGGTTATTTTATTCTGATTGTTGGACTATTGAGTGTCAGAGGTTCTGGTTATTCCATTGATGAGGTTATACGCGGGTTATAAATCCTTTCTTATACGACAGTGAACAACAAATCTCACCAAGACAATCATCAATTAATAAATAATGAGAAAAATTTGAGGTTCGGATCAATATTTCGACTCCAATCGTCGTTTGTTGAAAATGCATTGACCACCTGATACTATGCTATAAGTTTTTACAGTCATACTTGTATCAGTCTGGTTTCAAACTTACATGTTAATACAAGTCATCACAGAGAAGAAATATGACAAGATAAGCTTAAAACCAACATTCGAGGTTTTCCAGTTTCATTGTCGATTTATTTATTAATTTCACCTACCACTTATATAATGGTTTCTTGCTCAAACAGGTTTTGTATTCTCTGATAATGTTCGGAGTGAGCCTCAATCGCTCTGCCCCATCACCCCTGGACCCTCCAGACGGCCTAATTCGAGTACGACTAGCCTGTACTCTGCTGGACACTTGCGGAAAATTTTTGTCGCATTCAGACGTCAAAACGAAACTGCCCTACTTTTTGACTCACTTTCAGCTCTACTATTGGTCAAAAAAGTCTTCCCCGTATTGGAACGGCGAAAACAAGTAAGTCTCTTGGAAACGTGCTTCTATCAACACCTTATTCGATTGATGAATGTCTTCAGAACAACCCTACCTATTCATAGTGAATCACAGGAGTGGTTCCCCAATAAGAAGTTTATTAACACCTTGCACGCGGGAAAAAAAACGCGTTGGTCCCCTGTGGCGGAGAAATTTTTTTTCGACGAAACGCTATAGCAGCAACATATATTAAAAAGTACATTTTTTCAAAAATTTTGACATAAAAAAAAGTTGAGAATTTTGAGAATTTATTCTCGGCGTCAACGTGACGCGGCCAGCGGTGGTGTCAAGTTGCTCCAGTTTGAATGGGAAATCAACCCCTATGTGAGTGGGCTGGCTTAGGCCGCCCGTCCACTGGACGCGAATTCTGGCGGCCTTTGCAAGGGAGATAGGTTGATGGTGCATAGAATGGGTAGGAATCAATCATGTACGACAATATAATACCTAGTTATTCCATACCTGGAAAGAGAACAAGTCTTCTCTTGTTTGGGAGCTTTGTAGAGTTGTCTGGCAAAGATTCAAAACAGAAAAACCGAGTGAAACACAAAAAAAATCGGAGTCGAACCACTGTGTCTTTTTCACGATTACGAACTGAAAGTATGAGACTTATGAGAGGATTCAGCTGATTATTGACACAACCAACAATTAAACAATGTCGATCAACCTTAAAAAGAGTGAATTATTCCGTAAAAATGGATGAAAAATGTGAAAACATAAAAAAATTACCGGAGGCGCACACAAAGACAAGGTGTCACTTTGATAACTGCTCAATTACCTTCAACCTCGACCGATTCAGCTCCGGATTGAACCGTTCAACTCATAATATGTTCATCTATCACGAAAAAAAGCTAGAAAAGAGTGGAAACTGAGAACGAAAGAACAGGAGCAGATATTCTTAAACCTGTTTTGCGAGAGGTGTTTGCGTGACATAGACGCGGCCAGCCACACAGACCCCGGGATTTGCGTGACATAGACGCGATCCGCGTTCAAGGTGTTAATTTAAAAAATGTTATTTCGGCTTTGGGACTCTTTCTTTTCATATCAGCTCAAGATGAAAACATCAAACAACATCACGGTGATGGCTGCAACCTTCTCGTGGTGTGGGAAAAGTGCCACGGAGTTTCTTGGGTTAGGCATCTTGGCAGGTGTGCTCCGTGGTATCGCCACCCTCTTCCTGTTTGGCTCATACCTGAATTGGAGGTCATTTTATAGAGGGACTTCCTCTTCATCCCTCTCTCCCACCCCACCTTCCTCTTCATCTCTCTCCCCCACCCCCACTTTGCTCTTCATCATTCTCTCCCACCCCCACCTTCCTCTTCATCCCTCTCTCCCACCCCACCTTCCTCTTCATCCCTCTCTCCCACCCCCACTTTGCTCTTCATCATTCTCTCCCACCCTCACCTTCCTCTTCATCCTTCTCTCCCACCCCCCATCTTCCTAATCATCCCTCGTCCCTAGGGATCGCGTCGGGTGAGCCCTGGGTGTCCTCCCCGTTAAAATTTGATTTATTTATTTATTTTTTATGGCATGCCCCTCCGTTTTTGAAGGGAGATTTTTTTAAAGAAAAAAAAAAAAAAAATGAAAAATAGAATCCGTAAAAAAGTTTTTTCCAGGGTTGAAAAAGAAAATCAGAGTACTATTCTACTGCCTTCAACCCATCCTAGAACTTAACTATCAGGTACATTGAAGAAAAAAAAACTTTCATGAATCGGTTTAATAGTACTTCAAGGATGACAGACATGAACACTCTTGACAATCATAAGCAATAGTTGTCATGAGACAGAATGTAACTGGAAGTGTGTGGATTCTACAGTATGATTGGTCCATCAGGACTCTGTCTTGAGAAATATAGAGAGGTAATCAATTCTTCAGATATTTTCTGCGTTATAAACAATAAATATTTTGAATGTTCAGGTTCCCAGTGTACGCACAGTTTCAAGTCTACGAATGTATTGAGAAAAATTGTCCGGATGTCAAAGTTGTCACGAGCTACCAGGAAGCACTGAATGCTGTACGCACGCTTCACGAAAAGCTCATCAACGAGTACAACATAAAGAAAGAAGCTGGTGAGTAGTTTTGATTCGCTTTTGACTATCCAGTGAAGCCAATTCGCTTCAATTTCAAAGTGTGCTGAATCCTTCATAAATATATAAGGTACACATATGATCACACGTTTACAGGTGGGGATGGTTATGGAGTGATCTTTCCTCCTGAAGACGATGATGTTCTGTACGAAGAAGACGAAGAAGAGGAGGACGACGAAATTGAAATTGAAAAGGTTAGTTGGCTCAACAATAGTGCTTTAGGCTATGAAAAAGAAACCAACATTATACTCTCTCGAGAAGAAATTGAACTTGTATGAATTATTCCGTGAATGGATGATTTTATTAATCAATTTTCAGGTTCTTGAGAATCGGTAAGGAGGAATAATATCATATGTATTTCAGCCAACGTATCGTACAATTTATTGTACACCTTCAGGGCAAAAACTGGAGTGAAGGTGGTCACATTGAGGTTTTTTTTAAGGTTCGAGTGATGGGCACTATAATTATGTTATTTAAAAACTAGAGGAAGACTCCCTCAATCCTAAATGTGGGAAGAAAGATCATAAGATGATAACAAAACAACTTGAGCTGACAACAAGGTTGACAAGAAGCTAAAAATTATATCGATGTAGTTTTCGGAGTCTATTATTCAATTTACTATTGTCGGTACATGTTTCAGCAAACGCAACGTTGCCTTCATCAGCCTTAATAAAACGGTTTGGGGATCATCTCTCTCTCTTCCTTATTCATTATTCACACATTTGTTCATTTGCTCAACGCCCCAAAGTTATTCACAGATCAAAATTTGAAAAATTAAGTTGGAAAACCTAAAAAAAATTCATCAACTGGTATTAGTTACCTCGGATTCAATTCTTCAAGGTTCGGCCTGTGAAGGAATGAAGAGAGAGGGAAAGAATGGGGAAAATCATACTTCATTGGGTTACGGATCAAAATTTGAAAAATTAACGGTATGCTCCATAACAAACAATGAAAGGAAAAAAGCAACGGCACAAGGAATGATCCCCAAACCGTTGTATTAAGGCTGATGAAGGCAACGTTGCATTTGCTGAAACATGTACCGACAATAATAAATTGTATAATAAATAGACTCCGAAAACTACATCAAAAACATGGTCACTTCATTCACCCATCAACGTAAAAATTATATCTAATCAAACTACCTATTAATATTATATCTATCATCTGTCAAACATTTCAGGAGACTGAAAACGACGAAGATTTTCTTCAAGAGCTGGAGAAAATGGTGTCCGACAACGTCCAAGAGCGGCTCAAGGAAGCCATCCGCCCTTCCCTTGACATTGTGGTTCCAATGATGGGGAAAAATCAGAAACCTGACGAGCCCGAGAGCAGCAACACTTTTGTCATGCTGGTTCGAAAAGGGAACAAGACGCTCTGCAAGGGGCTCAACGTGCCAAATGACTCTGATTTGGTCAAAGGTGAGTAAAATGGGGAATTTTTTTATTTATTTATTTATTTTTTTCAAAAGAGTGTTCTCACTGATATGGAAGAAAACCATAGTGTGCTGCTAGAAAAAGCATCCAAAAAATCTAGAGAATTTAAGGAAGATGGCAATTCTAAAAGAAGCGGTAATCTGTTCATGGGGGCATGGGGTTGCAACGTAACGGATTTTCTAACCAATCTGACTTCATAGGAGGAGCTGTGCTCCTTATGACAGTAGTGCTACCTCTGGATGCACAAATGAAGCTGTAGGTTACATGTTTGAACAAGGTAGCACACAACTGGGGAAGAGAAAAAACCCAGACGTAAAGTGACCAAAAGAAGCAATTCTACTCACTCTTTTTACAATATGATTCTACCTATTAGTTTATCAAGCATTATTAGTTTCCATCCTTCCTCATTTAGTTTCTATATTAATTTAGTTTCGTTATTTTGAATCACATTATTTGAGTGGTCATTTGACTGGATCGTTTCATGTGGTCGGGCTTAGAAATTTTTTATTGATCAAAGTTTTATTTTGATAACAAATAACAACAAAAGCCGCCGTTCCAAAAGCAAGCTTGCTGCGAGGTGACAGCCAGCAACAAGGTGTGAGATGCACGCCGGGCATCGAGCTTCTCTCCCCCAGATGATGCTACCAGAGCTGATGATGGCTCTTCCAGACTAGTTGGTCTGCAGGGGCAGTGCAGCATCTTCTACCCTCAAAGCCTCCTCCTCACGATCTCCCTGCCGGTTTTCGCCATATCCCAGATACCTCAGGGGCCTTCGTGAACCTCGAAGCCTCAAGGACACAGCTCGAATCGTCGCAATCTGTAATTTTATGCGGACGAATTTGGCTACCACTGATCGGGGTTTTTCCTATTTGTCGGCCAAGCCATCCACCAGCCTCCTGCAGAATGAGTTGAATTCCTGATGAAGGACCCCTTCGCATGATGTAATTAGAGGCGAAAACGAGCCATAGAGATCTTCATCAGCTAGGTCGTATTTCCGATGCTTGGCCCTAGCTGTTTCCCTAGCTACAGTATTCCCAGGTGGAATAGGAATCAGCGTCAGCGTTAACAACGCGAAGATCAAAAAACGACGCCCAGTCCCTATCCCACACTCCGTTGACTTTGATGTCGGCAATGAGTCCAGGCTGTTCTGCTGTTCCTTCCCGCATTACAGGCTCAACTACCACCCCAGCGAAAGCTTGTCTGGCCAGTCCTGCCACCACATCCCGGATCTGGTCTTGACCTTGCTTGACCAGCCCCCCTCTTTTGCAGTTCAGAGCATGGTTCTTATCCATTTCGTCCCCACAGCCATCGCACCTTCCCCGCAGTGTGAGTAAGGGTTTGTTATACCTCAGGCAGAGGGCGTCTCGAAATTGTGTGGGGGATAGGTCAAGGCTATCTGCTGCAAGTGGAATCTTTGTGAGCCACTGTGAGGCATTTCCATCAATGACGCGTTTTAGGGCGCTTAGAACTCTACCTGTTGTCGTTCTGCAGTACCTACTATTTGGGAGTTCTACGCCAGAGCGCACAGTGTGAATCCTGTCACTTTTTGCGTCTTTTTCGTTGTTGTGTGAAGTGAACGATATCCCTCGATTTTCGCGGTGTTTTTTGACAGAGGCTTCGCTTGTTAGGCATTTTCTTCTACGGTAATTTTTCCCTTGGGTATTCCTGGTGTTAAACGTTATTCTAGGGCCCTATTATAGAATTTGACTTGAAATTCCCAAATCTAAAATAGAGGCAAATTCCCCATTTTGTTTTTTTGTACGAATTGTACGTAGGAATGTATAAATATCCCTGTAGTTCAGTGAAGTATCGCGAGATACTTCTACTTTAGCTCAGTATTTAGTTGAGGATTGAATAGGAATTGAACGACATGATGAAAATTCGCCAACGATGGTGTGTTTTCCTTGGCAAAAGATTTGGTTTTTCTGAAATATTTGTAAATATTTGGTTAGTCAAAATAGTAAACTATAAATACATGATATTGGAATTCAAAGATATATCGATTTTACGTTTTTAGTTCCTTCAAGATAATTGTGTTCTGAGGTATTTCCCGATAACATTAACATAAATCAATGTAGAATATTTACAGCATCCTGAGGTAATTAAAGACAAACTCTTAGGTATGTTTATTGACAGATTATGACTTTAATCTTATTCTTAGTTCGTGAATATAATTTTAATCCTATTATTCCCGTGATTAAACATTTCCGGTATTGTTAACCACTCACCGTGATTATGATTTGATTCATACTTTCAGTGTGAATACGAATTTAATCGTAATCGTAATCACACAAACCTATTCCTGTGATTAAAAATCGTAATTTTTAATGATTATGATTTTGTCCAACTTTGCCATACACCCAATCAAAACTGCTGAAGAGCAGGGTAGATGGAATGTACTGTAAGTTCTAAATTCAATGGTAAATTAACATTTTTTTCTTTTCAGGTCTGAAAAGAAGAGAAGAGGTGGAGCGAATGGAGAAGGAAAAAGTGAAGAAGTTGACTCTCGACATCCAAAGGATGCAACTCGAAGACTCCCAAGACTCGAACAGCACGGACTCGACAGTTCCATCTACCAACACGAATCACCAACGACGCGTAAGATACACCGCTCAGAAGAACATCTACCCTTGAAACAATCATTCGCAAACATTATGGAATCGTTTCTTTTCTTGAACCCCGCAGAAAAGCATTTTGAAACAAGAATTGTTGCTTTGCGCTATCAAAATTATCCGTAAGTTTAGAGAGTATGGACGAAAATTCCGAATATTAGCAGTCTTTTTTTGTACTTATTTTTTTGCAAGAATGAAAATATTGTGATTGGATTATCGTTTATTTCATGTACAAACTGTTCTAATAGAGTAACAATAAAAAGGTGTATTTTTTTCGTTATCAACTGTTTAGTTCTTATTTATTTTTTCTACTGCCTGTGTAACTTCAAGTACGCGGAAAAGAAGTTCTAGATTAAAACTTTTTGGGGGTTAATAATGACAAATTTATTCAGGATTTGATTAAAATAAAACCGTAGAATAGCCCTAGTGCCTTAAATTCGTGGTTATTGGAGAGTTACAGGGGGGCCAGATATGGTGAAAATGGGATAGGTACGTCACTCGTACCCCGCACGTCTCTCGGCTCTCAATCGAGTCAAGACTGAGAATCGGAAATTCTGATACTCCTCTACAGGATGGGCGCTGTCAGACGCTCACGCTGTCACAGTATAGTATTACTCACTGGGAAACCGAGTCGTTGCAATTCGACTCCGGAATAAGCAAATCGACGGCTCCCAGGTAAGGCCCACGTCGCCAAAAAATCACGGCACATGGAGTCCCCTCCAAGGTAAAATCTGCCGCAGTCTGATTAGCGGAAATCTATCCCCGCTTTTGCTAATCAGCCGAAAAAGGGAGAAAGACAGTAGTGAAAATTACCCAAATATTGAACCACCAAGAGATCTAAGGATACGCCCTCAACCGTCTAACAAAACTATTGTGCGCCGCCAAAATCGAGGTCATGCATCAGGATCCGGTTTCAAGTGCTGTACGATCAGCGGACTTCCGCTGAGTGACGAAAGAGCGGCATCACTCCAGGCTACGTCGGTCAGAGGGAATCAGCTGCCTCCAGAAAAGAAGTGGTTAGCTGCCATCTTCAACAGTCCGTGGGACAAATCCCCAAAGATTATCTGGACCCAAGAGGATCGCCAGGTCAGTCATAAGTACTTTAAACTTGAGACTTCTGCTGTCGCGAATCCACTCCGTCCGCGAAACACCGTGATATATCCTCTCATCGGTGCCTGTTCCACCTCCACACACCCTACCTCCCTTGAATAGAACGGAATGTCTCAATCTCGGTTATTTACGTTGAATGTGATATTCAATTTAAGTTCTTGGAGTAGATCGACATCTCCATCCGAGGAAGGAAAGGTAGTACATACCCGCTCTGCTTTGGAGCCCACCACGGATTTGGGTTCACGATCATCAAAGAGGGATGAAGTTGGAGAGTTCATCACCAATTACGAAGACGTCAAACATGATATGTACAGAGAAATTTCATACGTAATTCCGAATGAGTTTCCAAAAGTTCAAAGAACTCTCGGAAATGTTGGAAGGAAGAATATAGATACCAGCTTCTGAAAATCGATTTCACCTCAAGCGAGACTGGCGCTTACATTGAAGTCAGGATAATTCCAGGGGCGGCTACTGATAGGAGCAAAGGCGCATGTGCACCCCCAGCCAATTAAAAAGAAAAATTTCAAAGTTCGTTCCTCTTCGTTTGAAGAGTAAGTTGGCTAGTGACAGAAGAATCGATCGTAGGCACTGTGCTAGTTGAATCTACGGGCGAAAACTGTGGCTGGGAGCTCCCTCTTTTCTGACCAATCACACCCGTTTGGAGCATCACCTTGCCTCTGCACCATTTCTGGGGAAAGTGACGTCATCTTGACATCTTTCGAGGGAGGCAGGCACGAGAGATTGACCAATCAGAGAGCAGGACATTTTGTCGGCTTGAGCAGAATTGGTTCGTTGCTCCCCCATCAGAGAGCTCTGCAATCCGGATTTCCTTATAGAGAAATAAGTAAACAAACAAACCTGATGGGAATTCCGTTTTACGTTTTCGGTTGACTACCGTTTCAGTACACACCGTTTTGTTCAAAGTATTGTGATTATTTAGGAGTGTTGTAGGTACGATGAGTAGTTTACATTAAAGTAAAGTAAACTATTTGCGTTTGTTGATTGTGGAAAATTGCGAAATTCGAGAAACTGGCCGCCCTTTCCCGTCTCTCCTTGGACACCAGCAGACGTTGAAATTTAAAAACCGTGCAGATTCGTACCGTAAGTTTTAATGTCGACTATTATAAGAAGGTAGATTGGCTTTGTGGGTGTGAAGTGACTAACTGATAATTTTGCTTTGCTTGAATACTTTTTTCTACCAACCGAAATGAGGTTGGAGTTGAAGACAGCATAAGTGATCTCCCATTTAGCCGAAAAATTGAAAAACGCTTAGGCTGTCTCCCATAAGAACGCTCTGGTAGATTTGCGTATATTGGGTCGTCAAAATATAATGCAACAACTCGAAAGTGCACATCGTCATAATCTGATACAAAAAAAAAGAGAAAAAAACGAAATGGCTAAGAAAAATAGGTACATTTTTTATCCCGAATCATTGATTGTATCAAGTTCCGTGGTGTTTTCGAGCTAGCCATGCGTGGGCATGATGAGAGGGAAGATTCTTCGAATCTCGGAGTTTTCAAGGGGCTCGTTAATTTTTCTTCCGAATTGGACGATGTTTTGAATCGTCACGGGCAAATATACATTTCAGCTATTGCAATTAGATGGATGAATTTCTTGGGTTTCGACCTTTGATGATTAAGTATTTCAGAATTTCTGTTAACCACTAGAGAACATGTTTCGTGTCTATTTACTACGTATTTAGTACCGTTTGCAATTTTAAGATGAAAAAGTTACCAAGATTTATCCCATTTGCATATCGTTGAAATTTCTATTTGGCAGAGAAAATCACCTATTCTGTCCCTTCTCCATAGCCTCTCCTGATCTCTGTGCACCCCCTAAGTTTCGGGGCAGGAGCCGCCACTGGATAATTCGTAGAGTACACAGATACCTACGAAGGCGCAAGAGGCTGAGTGGAGGGGAAGATGGCGGCTAAGTACTCGCGTGATGGCAGGTCGTACACGGAAGCGAAAAATTATGACATAAGTACTGTGCCTGCATAGTGTGCCAACTCCTTTAAGTGGACACAATGAGGAATTTCACCGAATTCTGTCTGCATTTTTCCTGAATAGTTAATGGTGTGGGATAGAAGAAAATCGGGCTGATTTCGGAAAATGTTTATGATTTCAAAAAATAACCGGGAAAACGGACCTCTTCAACGTGAAGCGGGAACGCTTGCTGATTGTGGGCTGTTCGGATTGCTGTCTCCTCCCAGTGTTGCCCATTGGGACGACGAAATCGTGTTATCTAAGAGGAAAGTTATCAAACAAAAACAGGGGAAACCTAATTTTCCCCATCTTGCTTTTTCTATTTTTTTTTCTTCAGTTTTTCGATTTCTAACTTTACTGGTTTTGTGAAATGTTGCATCTGGGGACTATAGATTTCTCGATCTCAGCGCTTCAAGCAGCCGTAAATGAACTATTCCAGGATGACGTCATCCTCCCGGTTTTTTAAACGTTTTAAAGGTTTCTTTATAACCCAAGAAGTACATTCGTAATCTTAAAACTCAAGTAAGAGTCAACCTGAGTAAACAACCATAGTGATCTGCCATATTGGTCCAGAGGACACAGTGATGACGAAAGATTACAAATAAAACCCCAGTTTCACTCGTACAAGTTGTATTTGCAATGAAAGGAGAAAATTTGAGTGGGAGAGCAGCTAACTTCCTACCTTTAAACAGCGCAGCAGCAAAGTGTCCACCTCCCATCATCACTACCAGCCACGTGGTTCTGAATGGCAGTTTCTTCATTAAACTAACCAAATGGTCATCAGATGCTGCCTCCTCCTGTAAATCAAATTTAATTTTTTATGTCATGTCATACAAAGTAAATAACCTCAGTAATAACTTTATGAAACGTCGCACTGGAAGCTATTTCTCCGTATCAAAGTTTATAAAAGAATCACTTGGTACGTTTTTACCAATGCTGCCACTACGGCGCCTCCTTGTACAACAACTTCACTCAATTACCGGGGAAGCACGAGTGTACTCATCTCAAAAGAATATCGATCTAGGATGATCCAATAGAGGACTTCTTTCTGTCTTGAATCTGTCCGATATAAATAAATGTAATAAAATCAACATCTGTAATACCGCCCTCGAGAGTCAATCATGCAAAATTTCATCAAATTCGGATGAAAGTATTTAACCTACTTAAACGAATCCAAACCTCCCGATCGGTGGCTACAGCTTTCGTACAAGTACGCAACCACGAGAGACATTTTATGTAAGCAAAAATCATCAGAAATTTCCGCGTAACGCTCCCCGCGTGACGATTTTTCATTTATGTGCCATAGTAAAGACATAAAATGTCAAAACACTTAAAAACATAGAAATTACCTTTTTGTTGAGAAGAAGGCAACGATGGACTGAAATGACCTGACCACAAGAGTTGCTGAAGAGGACTCGAGACCTGCGAGCGATCAGGTGCTGAAATATGAAAGGAAACATTTCAGTTCTCAGTTAATATATACACGAATTGAAAATCAACTGTTCTGTAGAATTTGCTAAGTACAAGGTTGATACCCTACTAGGTACAGCCTCGAGCCCAGAACTAGTCTTCCATTTATCCTCATATCGGCTTAATGAGCCAGTCGGTAGATTCTGCACGGCTACCTATTGAATTCCTGGATCAAGAACCATCTATAATGCGATGCTTCACGGTAGTAAGACCCCAATTTCGCTGAAGACGAAGAACTAGGCCTGAAGGAAACGAAACACGTTGTGAACAGGACCCGAGTTGCTCATGATATCGGATCTCCATAGTTCACAATGCT
The DNA here is from genome assembly GCA_009739505.2 of Apolygus lucorum. Classification (NCBI taxonomy): domain Eukaryota; kingdom Metazoa; phylum Arthropoda; class Insecta; order Hemiptera; family Miridae; genus Apolygus; species Apolygus lucorum. The sequence goes on from CM019178.2 coordinate 36,092,742, forward strand.
TCATTACTTTAGAGCAAAGTATGTGCCATTTTATGGACCCTCATTACTATTACCGCCCGAATTCTGCTCCCCACTTTACATTGAACAGAAGCCAATCTAAAAACAACATTAAGTACTTTCTTAGTTGAATGTGTATCAAGAAACAAGTAAGATGGCCTGAAGTAACGTGTTGCCTGAAGTAGTGTGTTGAACAGTTCCAGGCTGAGATCCAACATGGGAAAAGGAGGTGAGATTTAGTGGGTTTGAATCCCACATAACCCGTGCGAGCGGTTCCCTCAGGTATCTTACGAGATCCAATTTCCGCCCCTTGATTTTAAAGATTTCCAAAAAAAAAAATAAAACTCGGTAAGATGAGGTAGATAATATAATCACCTTGAGCCTTTCTTCTTCTCTAGCATTCTCAACATCCGTGGTGTCAGTTTCTGTTTCATCTTCAGTCTCTGAACCAGAAATACTGGACATATCGTCATCTGGAAACAAGGAAAGCAGGCCAAATTGCGGTGAATTTATGGCATCCTACAATGATGGTTAACTAAAATTAACATCTCTCATAGATATTAAAGTCCTATCTCATAGATCTCTCTATCTCATAGATATTAAAGTTCTATCTCACTAGTATTAAAGTTCTATCTGTTTAGAAGCGGCAAAACTGGAATCTTAGGGAGGAATTAGAAGGCTTAATATATTAATCTGTATGGGTACTCTAATAATGATTGAGCAACGACTCCCTACAAGAAGCTATAATGGTCAGTAAGCAAATACTGAGAAGATTTAAGAAAAGTTTCGGTTAGGAGTTTGTAAACCAGGATTACACCAATAGTGAAAGATCTAACTGAAGACAACAGAGAAGACGCTGGACTATTTCTCTAGAGACGGGGGGTTCCACAATAGAGCTCTAATATATCTGATGGCTGGTACATGTCCAGCAGTCCCACTTCAAAGAACAAACAATTTATGAAGAGTAAAAACGGAGTTGAGTAGAACGTTGTCTATTTCCACGAAAATAATGAGTTACAAGTTAAATCGATTTCGACGGTTATTGTTTGTTACTGATGATGACCTAACCGTCGAAATCGATTTAACTTGTAACTCATTATTTTCGTGGAAATAGACAACGTTCTATTCAACTCCGTTTTTATTAAAATGGTTTTCCACAATCTCATCGCGAGTGATTTTATTCGTATTTATGAAGAGGTACCTAAAAGGGGCCCTTGACTTTAACATAATATGTTACAATATTATTGTACCAGAAAGAAGCCGATGACCCCGCTTAATTTTTCTGCTTTTTTGATTTGGACCTTGGAGGGTGTCTAGTCACTCAAAGATCACATGCTTCGTTCCCACGTAGGAAGGAACCATAACTTAGCTTCCCCAATGACAAGTTTCAACCAGTACAATAGAGAGTTTTTGCACGCCATTACCAGGGTCCGTGGAACCTCTTCATAAAGATTGGAGTCCGCGAGGGCCCGTGAATTTGCTTCCCGCCAACAGTGGGAGACGATAAAAGGGCTCCCCAGTCAGTCCCCCCGGATCGAGCCCCCTTATACAGGGTGTCCCCAAAAACGTTCCCCCCCCCCCTCCTGCTAAAATCATCCAGGTAGTGGTAAACATTTTTTTTTTGAATCTTCATGATTTTTCCCAAGGATCTCAAATATGACCACAGTGCGCAACGTACACCAACTTCGTTTTGCTTCCTCACTACCGAAGGTAGGGAAGCTTTGTATTCGTGAAAGAAGTGAAAAAAAAATGTCCTCCAAAATCAAAATTTCCACTTGCTTTTTGCGTTTTAGAGCTTCCCGAACAATTTTGGTTCCGTGTCTGTCTGTCTGTCGGTCTGTCTGTGGTCAATCCTTGTCCCGGGCAAAACTATACTAACCTGTGGTCCGATTTTGATGAAATTTTCAGGGATTGTGCGGGTTAGGTCCTAGACGGTCCCCTATAAATTTCAGCACCTTCGGATCAGCTGAGTGAGCTCCAAGGCCATTTTCTCTCCTGTTGAACGCAGGAAGCTGAAATTTGAGAGGCAGGGTCAATGGAGAATGCTGAAGGTGCCTGAGTGGTCACTGATCAGCTGAGTGAGCTCCAAGGCCATTTCCTCTCCTGTTTTTCGCCAACTGATTCTATACGTCCATGTTACAATGAGTGAGGAAGCTATACTGCCCACCCAACTTGGCAGACGTTTTTTTCATATGAGACCCCCATTTTTTTTTTGCAGATTCGGATTCTACGTGAAATTTCATGAACCGATTTTTTTTATTGCGCGCAACCCGCTCAGTGCGCGCTCAAAGATGCGCAACCACGAGGTTGTGTCAAAATGTGCATGTACGAAGTACATAAGTGTGACACATGATATTTTAGTATTTTTTACGCTGAATCACGTGGTGATGTTAGTTTCTTGATTTTACTGCATTTTTATCAAATTATCGACGAAAAATGAACTTATAAAAAAGTAAAATTGCATTTTTTAAGGGCAAAACCACCCTGTCTACTTAAAAACTTTTTTCCAAGATAATCGAAAAAAGATTTTCAAGTCGACAGGACGGTTTTTTCACGAGAAATTACAAGTAGAGAGTCCTTGTTAAATTACCAGTGAAGAGTCCAGTGTGATAAACAATCGTTTTGACATGGATATTTCTTTTGGCTGGGGGTCAAGGAATTTTTCGCGGCACTTTTTTTAATCACAAAAAATGCAACGCTGCAACCAGTAAACAAAATCATAGCTACATATCGGTAGCTATGAAGCAAGGTTCTCTAGAATACTGCAATACATTACGTGCGATCGGAGAGTTTTTTTAAATGTCAAAACATAAATTTCAACACGTCCCACAATTTATTAACAAGGATGAAGTTAACGGATGGGCACAGAAGATGCGTAATGAGTAAAAATGCAATTTTCCTTTTAAAAAAGTTCATTTTTCGTCGATAATTTGATAAAAATGCAGTAAAATCAAGAAACTAACATCACCACGTGATTCAGCGTAAAAAATACTAAAATATCATGTGTCACACTTATGTATTTCGTACATGCACATTTTGACACAACCTCGTGGTTGCGCATCTTTGAGCGCGCACTGAGCGGGTTGCGCGCAATATAAAAAATCGGTTGAGGGGTAGAATCCGAATCTGCAATAAAAAATGGGGGGTCTCATTTGAAAAAACGAAGTTGGTGTGCGTTGCGCACGATTGCGCACTGTGGTCATATTTGAGATCCTTGGGAAAAATCATGAAGATTAAAATTTTTTTTTTTTACCACTAGACTTTTACCTGGACGATTTTAGTAGGGTGGGGGGGACGTTTTCGGGGACACCCTGTATACCTATTAGTTACCTCCTCCTTCAACTGGATAGCATCATTGTTGCTCGCGCTAGTCTCCTCTTAATGGGGCCCATCAAATTTTGGCAGCAAAAACTCTATTGATGCCCCCTACAGTCAGGTGGGCATTGTCAAGAGACTACTATACTACTCCTCAACTGCTTATTCCATCCTACAGGTATTGAACATCAATTGACTCTGAAAATTTGAGGAAAATATTTGAACTTTTGATGAATAAATGTTTCTATCTTTTGAAATTGTAATGTTAAAATTAGCATATGCTTTTCCTGGGCAAGTGCGCTCCCGCTACTCTGAATGATTTCTAATGTCACAGGTACCTAATGATGCAAGATCTACAAAGCAGGCTGAGAATGTTGCAGAGAGTGAGAGGCAAGAAAGCTTATTTGGCTGAAGCGGTTGAAAAGGCAATTAAACTGGCCTTGAGCCCAGAAATGCATCGAACAACAGAGCAAATAACTTCGATATTTTCTCGTCAGCGAGCTCAACAGAGAAGGCGAAATTTTCTCGAAATATTGAAACTCGAAATCAATTAGGAGATATACTAACAAAACCTTTGGCAAGAACTGCTCTAGAGTTCTTCTGCCTATGTAAAAGCCATGGGATACATAGAAGATGTTGATTTTCTTCAACATTCAATACACTATTTCTCTCTTTGCAACAACATTGTTGTAGGTTGAATTTCGTATCGAATGGAACCACTTGATGAAGAAAACTGGTAACAAGTAGAGCTTCTTAACTCAGGGCTAACTTAAGAGTAGAGTAGAGTAAGTAGAGAATTCATTAATATTGTATTACAGTCCTGGGGCATTAATACATTTGATTGTCCACCAATGCGACTTCAGAATAAGAAGTTTTTCATAATACGGAAGGTAGCTTACCAACGATTTGCGAGAACTTTTCCTCCGATACAGTCTTTTTCTGTGCAATAGCTTGTTTGAGGTTATAACGGTGCCAATCCAACTTGTAGTGGGAACGTTGAGCCTCCTTGTCCAGGAACCCAGTCGAGCAGTATGAGCAGTACAGGGTGTCTGAGATGCGCAAATCGTCCAGCGGAACCGTTGCCAAGTTACCTTCTGACGTCGCGACTATAGAAAGATACAGAAAGAAGTTCAAAGTTAATGTATAATCCTCACAAAGAAATGGCGAATTGGCTTTTTCGCATATTGTAACTTATGTTACTCAAAACTGATTATTTATGTCGTCCGAATAAATACTAAACCAATATGGGGGAAAAGAAAGAGTTTAGAAATAAGCGGTAAAACGAAGAAACTAATAAGGACAACGTCACAGAAGACAATTCAACCACAAACATGAAAGTGGTTTGTTCGATAATCGATTATTACGTACCTATAGCGAAACAAGAAATAATCATGATAAGGGGGTCTCAGTCGGTCGCCATTTCTTCCTCGTTCCGGGTTAGTTTAATCTCTTACAAACTGGCGCTCAAAGTTGTACCTAAATTTGAAAGTTTGTACCTATTTGTTGAAATTAATTAGTGCATATACCGAGGGAATTGAAAAAACTAAAAGATTGCCGCTGGAATCATCAAAATCGAACAATAATTTCCATAGAATAATAACCTTTTATTCACTGACCTCAGACACGGGTTTTCCCTTTTGGTTTATTATTTTAAAGAGAGAGAGAGAAAAAAATTGTGTGGTAAATGGAAATGAGTCCTTTAAAGGAAACGCTTGCATACGAGTCTGCAACACATTGAAACATTTTCATGCCCCCCCCCCCCCCTCCCCTCCCGAGACATCTGGGAGCTCGATTTTCGACTCAGCTGATCTGGGAGCTCGATTTTCGACTCAGCTGATCTGGGAGCTCGATTTTCGACTCAGCTGATCTGGGAGCTCGATTTTCGACTCAGCTGATCTGAAGCTCGATTTTTGGCTCAGCTGATCTGGGAGCTCAATTTTCGACTCAGCTGATCTGGTAATATCAAACTGTAAAGTACCTACCTAACTGTAAAGTACCTACCTGTAAAGTACCTAACAACTTCACTTCTGATGGTCATAATCATCATTGTGGCGACTTGGGACAAATTTCGTCGCAACAAATTTCGTGACGATTTTTTTTTATGTGCCATATGAAAGACATGAAAATGTCAAAAACACTTTATTGAACATTGCAGAAGAAATAAAGGTGGACAAGGACTCCAGTTTCAATAATGAACCATTGGAATGGAGCAAGAAAAAAACAAATTTGACACCCCCTCAAAATTTGATATTTTACGTTTCAAGGTAAGTAGAATCCGAAACTCGAATAAAACCTTTGAAATCGACCAAGAAAATTTTCACTTACCTACTAAATTTGATGAAAGTTAAGTATTTAGAAGAACTTAATCGGAAGGAATCGGTGGCTACAGCTTTCGTACAAGTACGCAACCACGAGAGACATTTTATGTCTTTGCGCCCCCTTTCCCCTCCATATTTCCCCTTCGTGTAACGCTCCCCGCGTGACGCTCCCCGCGGTGCGTGACGATTTTTCATTTATGTGCCATAGTAAAGACATAAAATGTCAAAAAATGTTCCGTACGTGGCACTTTCCTCAGCATAGACCGATTTTGATGAAATTTGGAATATGGGCTCCATTTGGGGCCTAATTGTACCACGAAGCATTTGGTTGATGTCAGTCGCTTCCATTTCTATGGCAATTATTGTTCGATTTTATTGATTCCAGCGGCAATCTTTGAGTTTTTTTCAATTCCCTAGGTAGGTATATGCACTAATAAATTTCGAAAATCCTTCAACATTTCAAACTTTGAGCGCCGGATCGCAAGAGATTAGACTAAACCGGAACGAGGAAGGAACGGCGACCAACCGAGACCCCCTTAAGGCAGTGTCAGCCATCAGTGACAAGCAGAGATGTTAAACACTGTCGATATAATCGATAGCGTTTTTTACTGACTCCAGAGAGAGGGATTGGATGTAATAGCAGGAAGATTAACAATTAAACATATTGTTTAGTAATGCATGCATTCCAGGGGACGTCCTATTGGATAAGCATTAGATCAGTTTAACCAGTTGTTAAGTGATAAAACTGTTTCACTCGATGTAATTTATTTATTACTTTAGGCAAGAAATACTGACCCCCCCCCCACCATTATCCACCTTAACATTTCTAGCGGCATGGGAGCCTCGAATCTGAAGAGCATTTTAAAATCCATGATCTACGATACCCAACATGCGAATTCGAGTTCACCCCCCCCCCCACAACCACCACCACCTCCCCAACGCCAACAATGGTGCCAGTCTGGCACCAAAGCGGAAATACTTCGTAACATTGAACTTTCATCTGTTAGTTTTGGAAGGCAGTCCGTCGAAGTTCACATCCGTATTCAAGGTGAAACACACAAAAAAAAAAAAAAAAAAAAAAAAAAAAACACGAAATAAGCGGAAAATTCGGAGGTATAATGAGAATTTTTCCTCAATTTCAAAGCTTGGGTACAATTAGTAAGCAGTAAAGGAACCAAAATATTGAAAAATCGGATATTTTGTGAATATTATCCCCCCACTCACCCCTCCCCTTGCGAATTTTGGTACTCTGGTAAAATCAGTACAACTCGGAAGTTATTTGAGTCAACAAAAAAAGAAAATCGCAAATCGGTTGGAAATTGAGGCCTGGGCAGAGTTTACAAGATTATGCACGCAAACGCACGTTTTTTAAGCATTAACCCCCCCTTTCCCCCTCTTAAAAAGCAAAATTCAAAATTCCGGCGCTGTAGTGCACAACTAGATAGTATTTCGCGTCAAACGAAAAAAGAACCACGAAAATCGTTTGAGAACTAAGGCCTGGGCAGAGTACACAAGATTATGCCCAAAAACGCACGTTTTTCGAGCATTAACCCCCCTTTCCCCTCCTTAAAAGGCAAAATTCGAAATTCCGGCGACGTAGTGCACAACTAGATAGTTTTCCGTGACGAACAAAAAAAGAACCAGGAATATCGGTTGAGAACTAAGGCCTGTGCAGAGTACACAAGATTTTGTTACACACACACACACACACACACACACACACACACACACAGACAGACATACACCTATGGTTTTTTTCGTGGATTTGGATTCAGAATGGTCTAAAACGGATTACTGTGTGGTTATTTTTTTTTCTGTTGAGTGTTGTCCTCCTTCACCCCAGATCGATCGCATAAGGACGCCCAAGTCTTACTGTGGGACGTCCTAAAAATTAGGTAATGAATTCTGTATCAAGACCGAACAAGGTACTTACATCAATAATTAAGTTAGTGAGTACATACATAGGAATTGCAATCAAATTTTCGATCAACTAGGCACTTGATAAATTTATTATTCACGTAATGTACCTACGAAAATTATTGTAGATTAGGATGAAGTTGTAGTTGGTTACAGGTAACAAATATATTTGACCAATAACCAAATGATATCAACTATCAACCAATAACAGCTAGAACGATAATACTATCGATAATTTGTTTTTTTCAAAAGCCATCCATACTATCGAAACCTCAAATAATCGATATAGTTTAGAACTATTAATGACCATTCTCTCACCTCACACCAAGTCTTGCAGCCAGGGAACATTCTTGTTTATGTTCCAAGCTACCTTGAACTAACCAATCTAAGGGTTGGTTTTGAATTGGACTAGAAATCCTTTTAGACCAAACCAGAACTACCTAGATTTTTGAGGACTAGAATTGAACAATCAGTAGGTATTCCAAGTCCGAGAAATGCACGATGGAGGTACATTTTAACTAAATCTGAAAGCCTGTGTGTTCGGCAATCCTCAACAGAGCGCTCTCGCGTGCTCCCTGAGCGCTTCCCTATTCCTACCCGCGATAATCTGGCCACAGAATCTGTGGCCATCTGCACATTTGATTTTGGTACAATGATTGTACCATTAAATGTACATTAAATGTATAATTATGCACAATTATGTAACAATGTAACTTTAATATGTTACATACATTTAATGCAATGTACATGTATAATATTTGATCTGCACATCTGATGGGGACAGATGAGAGGAAGTGTAAGTTGATTTCATTGTAGTATTGAAGAAAACAATATTATAAGGCAAACTGAACATAGAACAGCTGAGAGGAGTAGTCAATGATAGGGGATAAATATTCTTTAAAATAATAAAACAACCAACAAACCAATGACCCTACTTCCATCTGAAGAGGGAACTTGATTGAAGTTAAGAGAACAGTCGGCTAATAATGGCGCAAATAATGAATTCCGAAAATTCCCAAGATTAAGGAAACGTCTTATCTTCAGTAAAATATTGTATAACTATAAACTTGCCACCTTTCAACCTGTTATATTATTTTCTTTAATTATAGGTAGATATACTCACTATTGGTGCTTGGAACCAATTCAAACTTACCGGGAAGTGGAATGGGCGGAGGAGCGGACCTCGATTTCATGAAATCCGACACTTGAATGTTGTCCAGGACTGAGACAAATCCTTTTGTGTCATAGACGAAACAGGATTTGGCCTCCGTACCCGCCATGGTGAGGGACGTTCAGCGCCCAAGTCCACTCGATTCAAATTACCTGAAAAAGAAAAACATTATTAGCATGTTGTTCATGCCCAGGAAATTAGGTATGTTTCAAATAAACACTTCGATATTAGAGAACGGTTTTAAAACTTAATATATTTAGTACTTTGGCAACATGAATACTATACATATGAAATGTCTTAAGAAAAGCAGTTGCAAGGTTTTACATGAGAAGTCGGAGAGGAAGTGCAGTACAATGGGGAATTTGCCTCAATTTTAGATTCTGGAATTTCAAGTCAAATCCTATAATAGGGCCCTAGAATAACGTTTAACACTAGGAATAACCAAGGGGAAAAAATTACCGTAGGAGAAAATGACTAAACAAGTGAACCTCTGTTACAAAACACCGCGGAAATCGAGGAATATTGTTGACGTCATATGAAAAAAAAAAAAACGACGCGAAAACAACTCCGACAACAGACAGAGTTCTAGCACCGCCACACAAAACGATTCAGTGAAATGGCTACTCGAATAATGTGATTCAAATCTTGAAACGAAATAAGAGAAGATGAAGACTAATAATGCTTGATAAACTAGTAGGTAGAATCGTATTGTAAAAAAGTGAGTAATATTGTTTCTTTTGGTCACTTTTGTGTCTGGGTTCTTCCTGCCAGTTCGCGGCGCACTCTTGTGCGCACTACTCGGAAGCTAAAAGTTCGTGTATGTTCCGCTTCTGTGGTAAGCGCCACAGAACCTCCTTTGAAGTCAGATTGGTAGAATATCCGTTACGTTTCAAACATGGCTGCCTCTTACACATTGCCACCACATTTAAAATTTCCATCTTCCTTAAATTCTCTAAATTTTTTTGGATGCGTTTTCGAGCAGCTCACTATGGTTTTATTCTATAAAAATAAACCCTCATTCGAAAAAAAAATGTGAGGCAAATTCCCCATTATTCCTAGGAAGCCGCGTAACATAGGTACCACCTCCCTTACGGTCTAGGGGAGGTAGAGGTGGATGAGAATGTTCAACTGGGGAGCCAATAGAAATTCATAATCTTTCTACTGGTAGGGGTAAAAAGCTGGTGAAAACCCAGAGAGATTGAAGACCTGGGCTATATTGTTAGGCATCTGACCTGAAGGCCTATCGTCGGGAATGCTAAGCTGCCTGGGAATTGCGAATAGAATTCTGACCAAAAGGGGGTAGGTTCTTCACAATAAGCGAAATTGTCGGGAAAAACCCTGTGGGTTATTGCACTCGTGGGATTTTTAACTGGGTTCAAACTATAGGGTTTGAACACATGTCAACTAGTTTGCATTTCATAAAAGAATAAACTTGCACCATCATATTTGGCTTTTCTTTAGATCCTACTCAGGTGAGATAAAGGAAGGAATAATAAAGAAGGGAGGTCGCTGACTGGCTGTGCGTAGAATCATTACTAGATGTGTGTGAGGTGATTAGCCTACTGCACCTGGCACGTAGAACCGATAATGCCCAAATATGGTACCAAGAGAAAGTACGTGTTTAAAGAGAGAATAGTACGTGTTTAAAGTAATCAAGTCAGATTATGAGGCTGGACTGGATGCAGTTGCCCCTCGAGTTAGGGCATTTATACAACAGGAATAGTGAGAGACGGCTGGAGGTACAGGTTACCCTTCGAATCGACCCTTCCCTTACAGCCACCTTAGATGCCACTCATCCCGACATTATAAGACTTATAATGTTAACTTCACTTAGTGAAAACTATTTCTCCAGAAGGAATTCATAACAGTGTTGAAGTCAACAACCTAGTAGCTTCCAAATCAATACGAATTTGGACAATCAAGAACCCACAAACAGGAATTTCAAGGAACTTTCGTTAATGCTCTCGCTGTTGATGGTGTAAACCCTCGATGAAACTCATTTACGTGACGTCATCAAACCTCCAAGTACGTAATTACGTATAGTTGTTAGGGACGGCACGATACCACCGATAAATCGTAGTATCGATACCGATATTTGTATCGATAATTTTGTTGTAAAACTCATACCGATATATTGGTATCGAAACTTTTGCTTAAAATATCGGAGATATCGATACTTTCTAGACGATACTATCGATATTTTAAAATTAGTACCCATAAGAGAATGCCACATTTTTTCTGCCACAGAATACTACTCAATGACCTCAGAATAGTATCAATTGAAAGGATATATCGCTTCTAATATTCGTCATCGATATTCAATAACCTTCCTCGCATTTGTGTTTTTCATTTCGCTCGTTTTTTTAATATTTTATTTTCGTTTTATTTTTTATTCACTTTTATTGAAAATTTAAGTGTAGCCATTCATTTAAGGTTACGGCAAATTTTTGTTTTTACTATTTGATAATGAATATTATTTGTTTTGTAAATGATTTATTACATGATCCTTTCCATTTGTAGTGGAAGAAAAAAATCATTTCTTTAAACAGAGGTTTTTTACAAATAAAAATTGGAATAAATACGAAATTGATCATTCATTTTTATTACATTTTAAATGCTTGACTTTTATTACATTTTAAATTATTGGATTTTAGTACATTTCAAATTAATGGCTTGTATTAATATATTGTAATATTAATATTTCTTAATTATTTGGGGTTTTTATTTGGTTTGCAAAATCTAGGTGGATTAATTTGAAAATATCGGTGGTATCGATACTTTGAGCCGATATTATCAAAGTATCGATATCGAAAAGATATCGGGTGTCGATACTTCCTGAGAAATATCGTATCGAAAGAAGTATCGATACTTCTAAGTATCGTGCCGTCCCTAATAGTTGTGCTTAGAAAAGTTTTGCTTCGGACAGGCAGACAGGAATGGAACAAAATTGTCCAGGAAGCTTTGAAACGCAAAATACTAGAGAACAATTGATTTTGGAGGTTCCTGTTGTACTCTTTGGAAAAAGCTGAATAAATCCCCACTATTAAAACCTGAATACGAGTACAAAATTGAGATTCACTTTATCCTATTTTTACAAGTATTTTAGTTACCTATATAACGAACTTCCGTCATTCATCTTGAAAATAGTTGAGTGATGAGTAAGTATCTTTTAAGGTTTACGACCATAGGAAATTTATTACCACTTGGTAACGAAGTGATTTCTTCTATGCCAGAGGTGACATCATTGTTGTGTCATGACTCATCCCGCAAAAAGAAATATTAGTGATTGGATTGAGTAGGTAATAAGGTACCTCTTCAGGGGATATAATAATAATAAACAAACTGGCCATCGATGCAAACTTCGCCTGACAAAAAAAAAAGAAGGAACCCCAAATGACAGGCAACGGAGATTGTAGTAACTCACCTTGCAGTCCTCGATTTTTCACAAGAAAAAACGTGTCTAAAACTCAGACAATTTTTGAATTTTACTCTCCACAAATTAAACAATAAACAGATTTTAAATATTATGGAAAACTAATTATTGCGAATAATTTTAAAGAGAAATACAAGGAAAAAAGCTCCAACAATATGGGTTGAATGGAGATAACAGTTGATGCTGATAAGCCGGCATAACCTGGGTCGATTGATAAGACATTCAGAAGTAATAGGCGCCCTGGTTCTGTGAAGCATGGATGGTTTTACTGCATTACTTCATAATGTTAGGTTCGGTGGTCAGCAAGTGGTTTGATTCATGGATTAGCCTAACAAACCATTGAAGGCGCTTGGTAATTGTCAGAAAACAATAGCGGAGGCATTGTTTTCACCTTTCATGATTGAAAATCTCCCAAAATCAAAATTTTCGCTCTTGTTTTTCGTTTTAGACATTTCTGAACAGTTTTGGTTGCGTGTTCTCATTCAATCTGTGTCCGTAAATCCTTTATACTGTCAAAACTGTGCAGAGTAAAGTTTGATTTAGGTGGAGTCCACTATCAATAATAATTGTGATTGGGTCATTGGTAGCCATTGCGCATGCGTATTTTGATAGGAATTGTTGATTTTTTATCTGAGCCGAATCACTCTGCAAAATTAGCTCGGCACTGCTGAATGGTGAAATACCAAAAATGTGAACATGAGTGTGAAAGAGTGTGAAACAGTATTTAATACTGTTTCACACGGGTCCCTACAAACTCATCGAAAGGACACTCATCGAAAACGTGAGCTCGAAGCTTTTTGAGGAGTATCCTCATAGGGTGGGACACTAGTCGAAAACTGGAGGATGGGAAAGTCGTCGAAAATATCTAATCGGACAATGGAGATATGAATTGAATGATAAAACTAGTTGATAATTATTTTCGATGAGTTTCTCGTTCCCTGTGGACACTCGTCGAAAATACTCCTAAGGGACAGTCATCGAAAGGAAAGTCCTCAAACTAGACCTCTGAAGGGTTTAATAAAAAATACCGTACCGCTCGCTGTCAGGTACATGGGCCAGGGCCTCCAAGGAGGTTAGATAGAACAGGCCACACCACTCCTCAGTTGATTCGTTATTGTAAGCCCCCGCTTACCAGTGGTTATGCATTTCAAGACCCTTTTCCGCTTGCATGTTGCACCTTTTTGGAAAGCTCTTACTGAGATCCATCATTCGGAAATATACACACAAAAAAACCATGCGCACACCCCATTTACTGTCAAACATGCAAGAAACTGCTTTTTCTGGCCGTTTGTTAACTAGAGCCCTAATACAGAGGATAACTATTCGAAAGATAAAAAAGGTTTGTATTCGTGCAGCGAGTCAAAAAAATTTAGGTCCTCCAAAATCAAAATTTCCACTCGCATTTTGCGTTTCACAGCTTTTTGAACAACTTTGGTTCCGTGTCTGTCGGTCTGTCTGCCTGTGGTCAATCCCTTGCTCCCCCCCCCCCCCCCAAGGGTATGAAGGGATGGTTCAATTTTGATGAAATTTTCAGGGTGTGTGCGGGTTGGCTCCTTGACGGAGAGTTCATCGTGATCGTGAAACTTCGGGATTAGTCCAAGGAGGATTGCTGATTGAGTCAGATCAGCAGGAGCCGACGAGAGTAACGAGTTTGGGGGAACCCCGAGTGTGTTTTTGAGCGACGACTTTTTGACGACGTTTTTGAGAACGACAAAAAAACGGGGGGAAACGTCAACATAATCGCAAACTACTTCACAGTCATTTGGCGCTATTTTCCTCTTACTTTTCTTTCTCAGAGTTTCATAGAACTCTGTAGCAAGGTTATAAGGTGAACTGCCTTCTAGGAGCCAAGACCAGCTGTATGAGCTATGAAGCTCCTAACATAGTGTTCTTCTCTCCAGTTTATCCTATAGCACTAAACTGTGGTACGCACCCTCTAGGAGACCACTGGAAGTGATTGGTAGGATCTCAGGAATGTCGGATCAGCTGGGTAAGCAATAGAGCTGAATTCTCCCTTAATCATCCTAGAGCGCTGGAATTTCGTGCACAGCCTCTTGGAAACCACTGGAAGTGGTAGGAAGGATTTCAGAAATGTCAGATCAGATGTGTGAACAACAGTATCCCATTAGCAGAATATTTCATTTACATGTGTAATGTGCAAATTCTATATGTCCTTATGATTCTATGTGAGGAAGCTTTAGTGCTTGTCCACTTGGCTGTGAACTGTTTTATTATTTTAAATAATAAAACAATTCACAGCCAAGTGGATTCCACGTACCTACCTACTACCTTTAGAATCAAACATGAAAAAATAAATAACCCCTCTCCCCCTCAAAATTGTATGCTGGTTTAGTAGGTAGGTACGTGGAATCCGAAAATCGAGTTAAAAACAAATCGTTTTCATAACAAATTTTACGTCCGCGGAAACTTGAGCAAATACGAACAAAATTTGAACGATTTGGGGTCACCAGATCACAACAACGCAAAACGTTAGTGCAATGTTTTGAATTAAATAGTTAATAACCGAAAAACAAAATAAAACGAAGATATTTGCTATCATGTGTATGACTGGGTGTTACCATTCAAATCACTCATCTTTCATATGGTTGCGAGAGTCAATCGTTCCAACACACGATCATGGTAATTGTGAACATAATTTATAATCTCATAATTTGTGTGTAATTAGACTAACTACAGCCTCACTGAAGTTAGTGAAGCCCTAACAAAGGAGATAGGGCTACGTCAGAGCTATAGAAGGTGAGGGTTTTGGCCTGGTGTTCAAGGTGGCCTTGGGCTGTTATAAAAGCAGGTAGTTCAGGGTTGACCCGAAGGTAACGAATATCCTGTCAATCAGATTTTTCGATGAGTATCCCGAGCTTCTACTTTCGATGAGTGTCCCGAAGCTATTTTTCGAGGAGTGTCTCGACAGTGCTGGACTGAAGTCGAATCAAAAAATTATTCGATCAAATAACGAATGAAATAAACGAATGAAATAACGAATGAATTAATCTATTAAATTGAGTGGACTCTACTTTTCGATGAGTTTCTCAGACGTCACTTTTCGATGAGTGTCCACTCTGGATTGGAAACCTATCGAAAACGCCATTCCATGAGTTTTTCGATGAGTGTCCTTTCGATGAGTTTCCTAGTTCCCTTTCACACTCTTTCACACTCATGTTCACATTTTTGGTATTTCACCATTCAGCAGAGCCGAGCTACTAAAAAATAATTTTTCTTTCCTATTGGGTGGTAGCATAATAAGAAAACGACTTGTTTTGAACTATTATTATAATTTAAAAATGTTTGGCAGATTTGGTACCTAAAAAAACTACTGTGAAATTTGGCCACTGAAAACTTTTGCAAGGCACACAGATCTTGAAGGCAGGGGTCAACATTTTGACGAAGGGTGAGGGAACACTATTCTTTACGAGTAGGTATATCAGGAAAAATCCAACCCTCCACCCAGTAGGTACCTACCTAATGAAACTTACTTCAACCATCAGTAAACAACATCGAGGATTTATAGATATCGATACAATTCTACCCTGCGCTTCCTCCTAGAAGGTGGTGCTGCCTAATACAACTGGGTGATTCTCAGAAAAAGCTCAATAATAGTGTTATGGTAGGGTTTCTCCAAATGTGCGTCCTAGTTTTTTTTTCTAATTTTTTCATTGGGTTTATTCCCGCCTCTGCCTACTAGAACCTCTTGAAAAATTTACTTTTATCCGAAATTAATACCTTTTCTTTTGTCTTGAAAGGCTCAATTCTCATTACCACCACCTGTAATGATTTAATTTTTGCCTACAAAAGTCTTCTCCTAGGCCTTGGAAAATATTGATTGCGTGAAAAAACGAACGCAACTGAAAGTCTACATGTAGATCTCATCAAAAACAGAGTGGTGTGATTTTTAAATCTATTTGGTGATGCCAATAACTTATTTCAAAAAGTGTAATGGTGAAAAGTCTCATTACCGCACAAGAATCAAGATTTTCCCTCCCACAGCGACCAATAGGACATTTTGGCGAACTTTCGACGAGAATCGGTTGTGGCAATGAGGAATTTCACCATGTCGGAATTTCCTATTTTTGACCCCAAAATCGGATCCAGCACCTCTAAAAACCCCCTAAGACAAACTTTCAGCCCGAACTTCCTAATTTACGAATAAACAAAACAGTGTAGAAAATACGAATGTTTAAAAGAACCGGGAAAATGACGTCATGCTGGAATAGTTCATTTATGGCCGCTTGAAGCGCTGAGATCGAGAAATCTATAGTCCCCGGATGCAAAATTCTATGAAACAGTAAAGTTCGAAATCGAAAAACTGAAGAAAAAAATAGAAAAAGCGAGATGGGGAAAATTAGGTTTCCTCTGTTTTTGTTTGATAACTTTTCTCTTAGAAAACACGATTTCGTTGTTCCAATGGGCAACACTGGAAGGAGACGGCGATCCGAACAGCCCAATCAGCGAGCGTTCCCGCTGGACGTCCGTTTTCCCGGTTAGTTTTGAAATTAAAAATTTTGACTGTCTCCCAAAAATAACAGGAGACTTATTTTCCAAAATCAGCCCGATTTTCATCTATCCCACACCATTCAGGAAAAATGCAAACAGAAATCGGTGAAATTCCTCATTCTGCAGAGTGCTAGGGAACTCGCCTCCGCTATTTCCCTCGTAAGTTGGTAAGCAGGGGTGGTTGTTAAAGGTCACGTGTCAGGTGCGTACATTTATTGTTATCATTACCACAGTTCAATGATTCTCTTTCAATGTTGGTGACTAATTTTTTTAGATCGCATTTTTCTGTAGCCCACTAATTGCCTTCTCAAACGGCGTAGAATGAGGAATATAGTATGTACAGAACGAAAATGGCAAGCTCTCAAATTTTGAATTCTCATTACCACACATCAAACCATCTCATTACCACTAACTTAATAAAGTTCAGTGGTAATGATAATAGGCGAGTGGTAACGAGAAAGTGTTTTTAGTTGAGTATTTTAAAGATGAAGATGAAGTATATATTATATTATTTTCTACGTCAGGTATCAATTGACAGTTTTTAAAAATAAAACGATTTTAGGTTTTCGAATTCTGATATTATTATCTCCATATTGCCCTAAGCCCTTAGAATAAAAAAAATTCTTATCGTTCCCTTAGGTAGCCCTCAGAGATGACTCGCCCTACACTTTACCCAGCGGAACAATTGTGTGAACAAAAAAGGGAGGCTGATCGAAGGCGCAGTATGGTCAAGAGTTTCTTAAAAAATATTTGCCTTCTTACTATCCAGTTAATGAAACAAATCTGTGATGTAATTAAGTTAATTATGTGACGAATATTAACAAAATTGTCAAGTTGATTAATATAAAAAGTTGAAGATTGATATATATTATGTTGTAGACTGATAAGAGTTTTTTGAATGTCATTTGACTGAGTGTTTTAGTTTTTTTACAATTCTTTACCTACTTGGAATACATTGATACTATTCTGATTGTCATTGATTTTAGTTTATTTATTCCCTCCCTATCAATCTATAGAAAAGAGAAAAATGGAGATTTTTCAATATAATCATCTTATCCAACCAACTGGACAAGCTCATTGCTTGAAAGGTAGAAACAGAATTGTGAAACTAATACCATATTCTTAATACCAACTGCGCTCCTCATTACCATCACTTAAAAAAAAATTAGCTCTCATTACCGCCGCACTAAAAATTTTCAAAATTGAAATTTGAGACTAAAAACTGTGAATTTAGATCTATCTTGCGTTACACATTCTTCTTTAAGTTCCCAGGAAACTTGATGAATTTTTTTCACACAGAATTGTGAAACTAATACGTTATTCTCAATACCAACGACTTAAAAAAAATCAAGTTCTCATTACCGCCGCACTATAAATTTTCAAAATTGAAATTTGAGACTAAAAACTGTGAATTGAGCTCTGTCTTGCATTACAAATTCTTCTTAACGTTCCCAGGAAACTTCATGAATTTTTTTGAATTTTTTGGAGACGGTTCACTTTCTCAAAGTTTGAGCCTTGAAAATTGAGCTTTTTCTGAGAATCACCCAACTTACCTTTTGCCTTTTCTATTGATAAATTCAACCAAAAACTATCAAGTGCTCTATTTCATTCAGTTATCTTCTACATGGAATCAAAGGTACCTACTTATGTGAGTAATATTTGAAGTAGAAAGATTGTGCCATTCATCCTAGAATTCACATAGAGTACCAAATTATACGTTCTCATTTAACATCTAAACAAAATATTCGTAAGTAGGTTCCAACGTATACATTATAAAAAAGTAAGTTAACTTCAAGGTACGTTATATAGTATTCCTGATAGAATTTTCACGAAGCAACATTCCAAAACTCTGCGCAATATGTATAATTTAGTATGCCACCAGAACAATGAATGCCTACGTATGTTGTTGAGAGAAATCATCAACACTTGAAACAGTAAGAAAGAATTAGGTACGCATAACTGTAGTTTCCTATTGTTAACAATAAGTATGTCAGGTTCAATGAGTACTATAATTCCTTACTAGGAATGACATGTAGGAAATATGGCTGTTTCAAGGATTTTACGTTTGCGCATGCGCAGATGCTACCATCTATCCGGGGGCTACGATTTTCTTTGGAGTTACGACAACCCGCACAATCTCTGAAAATATCGAAATCGGATAAGTTAGTATAGTTTTGCCCGGACGCAAATCTTTATGACGAGACCGATAGCGCGAAACCAAAATTGTGAAACGCGAGTGGAATTTTTAGTTTGGAGAATTTTGTTCAACCTTGAAAAGTATGATGGACTAGGAATTCCTCATAACGTAACTGAATTTTCACAGTGGTTCATGGTTTTTTGAGTTGAAAAATAAGAAAACAAAATTGATAAGTAATTTCCGATATTATTGACGATCTATTAATTTTTCGAATATGATGTGGATCACACTGATCTGATCGGGAAAAAATGAATGCCGATTCTTCTTGGGCCCAAACCTAAACTGCCATCCAACTATATAGTTTCAACTCTTGCACGCGTCATCTCTGTAAGTTTGACTTCGACTGAATTTGAAACTGTTGAATTCATTCTTTGCTGGAAAAATTAGTCAAATCTATAGTTCGGGGACAAAATTATTAAAGATTTCTAAATCACGTTTTATGTCTTTCTGGAAATGTGACCTCATGTGGTTTGGCTTGTGGAAATTGAAGCCCAAAAATCTCAAATGATTTCTACGAGAATCAACTCAATCATCCCGAATGGGATTGTTTGACTGCGCTAAACAGCTTTTCTAAAGTATTCTTCACAAAGGAAATAATTTCCATGACGTAGAGATCATAGTCAGTTATCGAGCCATAGGTACCTCCAGTTATGAATCCATTGTATACCGGGCTTAATTTTTTTTTCTCCAAAAATTCGCTGTAGGTTAGACTGAGTTATTGAGGAAAGGTGCCTATCTACTTTAGTCAAACGAAAACATCCAGAATGAGTCAGATTGCGGTACACAAGTAGGCACCCTACCGTAATAGCAAATTTTCGGAAATGGCGATAGGCGATTCAACAACCCGTTACTCGACGAAGTGTTTTTGACGGTCTGGAAGAACCATTAGAAACCCTAGTTTCACCCAGAAATCTTCTCCTCATATCGCCATCTAGCCTAATGACAATAGAAACTGGAGGTGGACTCCGAGATTAATTATACCGATCACCTACGAAATTCGCGGAGTCCGTTAGTATTGCTCCTTCTTCGAAGTAAAATGTTTATGAAACGTTGGTGTTTAACTGGGCTTTTCGTTTTTTGTTTGGCTGGTCTTAGTCTTCAACAAGGTAAAGATCACGCACTTTCTAACCCGCATAGCACTTCAAAAGGCCATAATACATTTTCTTTTAATTTTACGAATAATTCAAGTTACCGGGAAATACCAAAATTAATTTCTTAATCACCTGAATGAAAATAGTGAGTGTCTACAGAAAAATTAGAATAATAAGTGTCACCCTAGGCCTACATTAAGAAACACATCAAAGAAAAATCACATCAGACTGGATTTCTCAACATGGATATTTAGGATGCCAAAACCTTTTAAGTATTATTTAAATTTGAAATGCCAAAATTTTCATTTGGGAATTTAAAAATGATTGATTTGGTACAAGTGTTTAAAAAATGCTAAATAAACAAAAAAAGACTCAATTTTAGAGCTGAGTATGGTCACATAATACCTAATTAAAAAATAATGTTTAAATTTTAATACATTATGTTTAAAACTATTAAAACATTAATTTTTTGAAACATAATCATTCAGTATAATTTTCTTCAACCGTAACAATAGAGTTACTGTAAATTTAATTAATTATATTATTTTAAATAGTAGGCTGGTATATTTTGTAGAACTCCATAATTTTGAGTGGATTTTGTAGAACTTCTAAACAAAGTGTATAATTAATTTACAACATGTATACATTGTGGAACTGAAGTTTGTCTATTCATATTCCACTATGATGATAATTAATTACAGCACAATATTCCCATTTATTGTAACTATTGTTTTAGAACTACCTATCACATTATTATTGTAAACTATGACAATATTCGTGAGCCTGATAGCTGAAATGCATCGAAAAATCATTTTTTGGACTTCTTTAAACAATTGTTTTTGCTTCCGTTTTTCCTCCTGTCTGTCTGTCTGTGTGTCTGTCTGTCTGTGTGTCTGTCATGAATTCCTTGTAACGCGCATAACTATACGAAGTTATTGTCCGATTTCTATGAAATTTTCAGGAATTGTGCGGGTCGGTGTGTAGACGGTCCCCTATGAAAATCATCATCCCCGGACTGATAGAAGCGACTGCGCATGCGCAAACGTGAATTCCTTGTAACGGCCATAACTTCTACATTTTCCATCCGATTTCAATGAAATTTTCAGGGATGCTACAGACTAGTATTTAGATGGTCCCCTATGAAAATCATCACCTTCGGACTGATAGTAGCCACTGCGCATGCGCAAACGTGAATTTCCTTGTAACGGCCATAACTTCCACATTTTCTTCCCGATTTCGGTGAAATTTTCAGGGGTTATGTGGATTAGGTTGTAGATAGTCCCCTATGAAAATCATCATCCCCGGACGCATAGAAGCGACTGCGCATGCGCAAACGTGAATTTCTTTGTAACGGCCGTAACTTCAACTGTCCCCCAGGGGTCGCGGGTTCGAATCCCAGCCGAGGCTAAGTATTTTTTTGATACAATCACATACTTACATCTACTCACTTAATTTTTCATCCGAATTTGATGAAATTTTCTAGGATTGTCCAGATTAGCGTGTAGATGGTCCCCTATGAGGATAGTGAAAGGTAATTAGAGATTGATGTTTTGAGATTAACAACTATGCATCTGATCATCTATATAATCAGGTTATGGATACGAGGAAGCTATGTGCCACACCCACTTGGCAGACGTTTTGAAATTACCATAAAGCTAACTTTTGAACACCAGTTTAACGAGGAAATCCGTTTTAACGTATTTCGAATCGTTTTCTGATGTTAAACATTTTTCATAATTAGTAGACCATTTTCTTGGTATCTATTTACTTATTTCAATGTAGGATGTATGTATATCTACAAATATTTGTAGTGAGATGTTATTTTTGGGGATCGGTCAGTTAACCGATATGTTATCGAAGTTTTAGCAGTTTATTCAGCCATCTTCAGAAAGTTTGAGTCAGAAGAACAAAATTTACAACACACAAATTGATAGTCTAGCAGATTTACGATTGCTTTAGGGGGATTTTGACAGGTTTTTGTCCCATTCACGACTGCTGTATGTAATACTATTCTACTGACAAACATATAGTTTAGTAATGCATGCATTCCACGGGACGTCCTTTTGGGTAAGGATTATTTCCATTTAAACCAGTAAACGATAAAACAGAGTATGTTTTATCATACTATGTACATGTACATGCACATCATAGTATGTACTATGTACTATGTACATAATATGTATTACATTTTTTCACTGTTTCACTCAATGTAAGTTAAAAGCTTAAATATGAATCCATGATCTAGGATAGGTACCCAATATGAATTCGAGTTCCCCCCCCCCCCCCCTATCTTCAACGGTGATACCGTCGTAACGTTGAACTTTCATCTGTTAGTTTTGGTAGGGAGTCCATAGAAGATCACATCCGTATTCAAGGTGAAACACCCAAAATCAGAAACAGTCGTGTCCTGGTACCACTGATTTGTTCCATTGTGGCACAAAGAATAGTTCTTGAAAATCCACAGGTATAATGATGATTTTTCCTCAATTTCAAAGCTTGGGTTCCATTAGAGTTAGCCTTAATAGGAACCGAAGTATTGAAAATCGTGTATTTTGGGAATATTATCCCCTCCCTCACTCGCCCCTTCCCACTATACTCTGGTGACGTAATATACAACTGAGCAGTTGGCTGAGTCCCAGCTCCACCTCAATAACATTCAAGAATGGGCTGACAAGTGGCGTATCGTGATGAACACCGAAAAATCGAGCATGACCACATTCACCCTCAAGAGGAATGTTGTTACAACTAACCAAGCAATGTTGTTATGAACGGACGGGCCATCCCTGAGACAGATGTGGTACGTTATTTGGGTGTGTTCCTCCAGCAACGGCTCTCATACGATTCTCACATAAAAGAATTGGTGAAAAGACTCCGCTCTTGCATCGATCTGCTCAAGCCCTTTCTTAGCCGGACTTCACCAATATCGCTAAATAATAAACGACCACTCTATTTAACTATGTTGCGTCCGGTCTGGCAGTATGGTTGTTCCATATGGGGACTGGCCAGCAATACGCAAATTAAAGGAGTCCAGACGCAACAAAACAGAGCTCTCCGTATTATAAGCAATGCTCCATGGTTTGTGAGGAATTCGGTTATTCATCGGGACTTGGATGTACCACTAGTAGAGGAAGTGATAAAAGCGACGATGAGCCGAATCCATACATCCATAACTCACCACCAATCCTCAGCTTTTGAGCCCCTCCTCAACTCATGGGACAGGCAACTTCACCCCCGACGCCTCAAAAGAAAGAGAATGATCGACCTGATGGACGGGAATGATTAAAAAAAAAAAATCTAACTGTGATAAATAGTATAAGTATAGCTTTATAATGAACCATTTACAAAAATCTGAAAAAAAATCGAACTACTTTCTAAATTATTGTATAACACTATCATTAATTTATTATTATACTTACTACATTTGTATTGAGAGGGCCTGTTAATGGACAGACCCTCCCCCACGTTCCATCGAACGCATATACTACATATACACATATACTACGCACACATATACTATGTACTACAGTTAAAAAGTATTATATTTTCAAAACAAAAAAGTATTACACATACAAAAAGTTGAAATAAAATTTAAAAAAAAACTGAGTCGAACAAAAAAGAAACATGCAAATCGGTTGAGAATGTAGGGCTAGGTAGCCCGCTCAATGTATCGCCAGAATGAGCCTTACTCTCACCAAATAACCCATTCCTCACCCTTAAACACAAATTTCGAAATGTCGGCGAAACAGTGCGCAACTAGATAGATTTTTGTGTCGAACAAAAAAAGAACCATGGAAATTGGTTGAAAACTAAGGCTTGGGCAACGTACACAAGATTTTGTCACATACACACACACACACACACACACAGCCTTACATATAATAATGGGGTTTTCGGGGATTTGGATTCAGAATGGTTTAAAATGGATTTGTACGTGATTATTTTTCTCTCCGTTGGGTGTTGTCTTCCTTCACCTAGATCAATCACAAAAAGACGCCGAAGCCTTACTGTGGGACGTCCTAAAAAATGGCTGTACAAATCAGTTGGTAATTTTAGACCAGGAAGGGCACACAAAATTTTGTCACATACATCCTACTTACTGTGGATTAAGGTTATGCTTAGAAGGATGAGATTATGTATGGGACAAAACAGAAAGAACTCATTAGGACGTCTCGAGCTACTGAGGGACGTCCTAATAATATGGATCACCATTTTATTTGGATGTGAGTAGTGTCAGCTCAATAAGAATTTATCGCATGTATTTCACAGATGTTATTTCGACGTTTGAAGATGTGATCGACCACCCAGAGGTAAAAACACTTGTAGATGGAAGAGATTTCCAATTCTTCTGGGTTCCGAACGTCACCGCATTGGATATCAGCGCCTTATTTCCGTCTATACCTTTGTGAGTACTAAGTTGTTTTCAAGTTTCTGGATAGAAAATTAAAAAAAAAGTTTATATAATCCATTTGAGTGACTAATTCATTACGTGTATTTATTATTAGGAAGAATATAAGTAGATAAGAATGGCACTGGATGAGCTCGTAGATTAAACGATCTTTTCATAAAAACACCTATTCACCCAATCGTTCTTCTAAAAGCTTCTGAAATAATCTTCCTGAGTTGATTTGGTTCCAATAGCCCATTAGGCAGGTAGTAATATTTCACCATGTTCGATGCCTTCGGTAAACATCCATTAAACCTTACTATCTGTCTATATTTCGATAGCCTTTTTCTTAAGATCTCAAATCAACAATTATTTGGACATTACTGTTTTATCTGGACATATACTACGTTAGTTTCCACGGAATAACATAAGTAGTTGACATCTTTCTTCCCTAAATCTCTCTTATTCTTGAAACTATTATCATATCAATAAGAGCGGTGAGTTTTCGTAGATTTTAAAACAGAATCATGAGTGTGAATCACCAAAGAGGTCTAATCTTCGTTCAAATTTTATCTGACTAAAATGCGATCGCAGTTCGTTTCTTCGAGTTTTATTCAGTTTTGCTTTCTGAACAACCAGTTATCAAATTTCCATATGAAGCTGTCTATTTTTCGAATCGAGTGTGAAGCGTTTAGTTCTTTCTAATAAACTTGATTGGTAGGTAAAAATAAACCAATGGTTGGTAGGTAAAAAAAAACGTCTGCCAAGTTGGGTGGGCAGTATAGCTTCCTCACTCATTGTAACATGGACGTATAGAATCAGTTGGCGAAAAACAGGAGAGGAAATGGCCTTGGAGCTCACTCAGCTGATCCGAAGGTGCTGAAATTTATAGGGGACCGTCTAGGACCTAACCCGCACAATCCCTGAAAATTTCATCAAAATCGGACCACAGGTTAGTATAGTTTTGCCCGGGACAAGGATTGACCACAGACAGACAGACAGACCGACAGACCGACAGACCGACAGACAGACAGACAGACAGACACGGAACCAAAATTGTTCGGGAAGCTCTAAAACGCAAAAAGCAAGTGGAAATTTTGATTTTGGAGGACATTTTTTTTTTTCACTTCTTTCACGAATACAAAGCTTCCCTACCTTCGGTAGTGAGGAAGCAATAGGCAACAAATGTTGGTAGGTAAAATAATAAAAACGCTGCAAATCATTGCCCAGTGGTCTATTATTTTCTGTATAGATCACCCTTCTCTATAAATCCCTCCCTACCAACCATAGGTACCTACTACCTACTAGGGCATTTTGGAAAATTTCAACTCCAACCACCAATCAAATTGAAATGAAGGGTTGAAATTTTCAAAAATGCCCTAGTAGATAGTTGGTACCTATGGTTGGTGGGGAGGGATCTATACAGAAGGGTGATCTATACAGAAAATAATAAACCTTCGGGCAATGATTTGCAGCGTTTTTAATTTCGGATGTTGTATGTAAGAGTAAGAATTTCACGAGAACGAAGACTTAGTAGGTAGTTCTCACATACGTTCATCGAATCTACAATAACGAAGTTTAAAAGTTAGAAATACACACATTTGGTAGGTAGGTAGTGACAAGTCAAAGTTGTGATCTTTGCAGACGAGTGATCTGTACAGGAAAATAATAAACCTTTGTGAAATAATTTGCAGCGTTTTTTGGCGCGTCTCTGCCCCATGGCTCCATCTCCCGCTCCTTCTCTCATTAAGCAATTTTAAATGGAACATGTTTTAGCCGTGAGCTAACTGGCCAAAAGGTCACAAAATTGTGTTACAAAAACGCTGCAAATTATTACACAATGGTTTATTATTTTTCTATATAGATCACTCGTCTACAAAATCACCAACCATCCAATATAAAGAAAAAAAATCAAAAAAAAAAAAAAAAAAAAATAAATAAATAAATAAATAAAAAAATCAAAAAAAAAAATCAAAATCACCAACCATTGATCGCATTTCGGTCAGGTCTAATTTGAACGGAGATTAGGCCTCTTTCGCGATTCACACTCTTGTTTTGATTTATATATATATATATATATATTTCAATATAAACCCTTAAATTTTCGTAGGGAGCGAACGGTTTGTCCTACAGAGCTCTGCGTGGTCTCAAAAAATTCTAAAAATTCTATAGAATCCTAAATTGAAGGAAAAACAATACCTTTATATCGAAATTTTTTGAGTTAGGGCGTTTTCAAAATTTCAAAATTGATTTTGGAACCCTTAGAAGTGACCTACATCAACCAAAAGCTTCGGGGCACAACTAGACCCCAAATGGAGCCTACATACCAAATTTCATCAAAATCGGTCAATGTTAAGTGGCAAAAGTGCCGCGTACGGCGTACGGCGGACGGCGGACGGCGTACGGCGTACGGCGGACGGACGGCCGAATTTTTATTCGATTTTTGGATTCTACGTACCTTGAAATGTAAACCATCAAATTTTTAGGGGGTGTTAAAATTTTTTTTTTCTTGGTCGATTCCAAAGGTTCATTATTGAAAATAATAAACCAAAATTGTATCTAATACATTTTAGATATGTGTATTATCTAACTGGTATTACATAACTTTTGTATTATCCAACCCACTGAAATCGTTTACCACTCATTGAAAAGCTATTGATAAATCCATCATTTTATTCTAACTCACTTTACCCTACGAATAAGGGCTAGAAAATGCCCTTTGTTACACGTCAACAAACAATTATAGAGAAAGCATATTATTATAGGTAAGTAACGAAGTATTTTTAGAATGCATGTTATTTATGTTGCTAGGGATAAAATAACTTTTGTATTATACCTACCTACGACTAAAGGTTCTGCACTAAATTTGGCTAAAACATGTTCCATGTTATTTTAATTTTTTGATACTTCTTTTACCAATAATGACCAGCGATTTTATTCTTCGCGATAATGATATTGATCGTCTTAACAAATCCAAACCCCGTACTCTTAACATTAGATAGTGGGGAGAAAATGTGCGAAAATGCAGAAGAAACGATCGTAAGTTTTACCGTTTTACCATCAATTATGGAGAAGGTGGACTTACTTGGTGTGATGATGGACTTTCTAAGTTCAAGTCATTCGAGTCAGATTTAAATCATTATAATGATTCAATGAATATCTACTGTAATGTTTGTTATTACAATGGTTTCATCAATTAAACAAGGGTGAGTGTTACAAAAATACTCATTTCCAAGACGAAAATAGCGATATACTTTTTTCTCTCTCCTTAAAAGTAGCTAAAACTAACCTAGAGCCTTGTTAGACCGGGCGCTTCAATTATTATTGACAACCTCTTTCTTGTTTCTGTGCAGTTTCCAATCTGGAGATAGTTTCAAACCTCCATTCTCCGTCTCTCAAATTCCTTTGATCGGCGGGCTCTTCCCACCTGCGCTTCCTGAGCAAGGACCAGAGGAGATCCCCGAAGGCCCGGATCATCAAACGCCTCAAGACATTCCTGATGCCTTCCGCCCTCAGGTTCCAGGGTTGCCTATCAACGACGATCCTCACCATGAACCTGGTCATTTTGAACAGGAAGATCTCGGGAAGAACCCTGCAGGGTGAGAAACCGTTAATTCCATAGTTCTTAGGAGATACTTTCTTCAAGATTGTAGAGCGAAATCGATCAAAATGGTAGGTACTGGCATGACGTTTACCTTGTGGATTCTAGTAAGTACTCATTTTAAGGAAATATCTCGATACTAAGACTTTTCCTAATGTAATAATCTGGTTCAGAACAGGACAACTTAGACAATCACCTGAGAAAAACAGACTCGTTCAAATGTTTCAGATCACCTTAAAAATCCGTAAATGTATTATTACTAAGAATTTGTAAGCTGTATTTTTCAATTTTTTTAACGAGATTTTTAATCTGCTTAGTGAAATTGGTTACGAAGTGCCTTGCGGTAAACGGGGTTACGATGATGAGGATTCAAATCGCATCGTCGGAGGAAACAATGCTCTACCAGGTAAGATGACGTCGATGATTGACTTTCAAATTGTTTGCATTATAACTTAATACATTTTTCTGACAGATTAATTTAATTTTTTCAAGCTTCAGCAGGTTTTATAAGGTATAATAATTATTTACATAAAAAAAAAATCACGCCAATAGTATGATTTATAGTAGATACCATAAATTATTACACAAAGTTTTATTATTTTTCTATGTAGATCACTCGTCTGGACATAACACGGTTTTTCCATTGCACCAATCATAGATACTACCTACCTACCACATGCCTACTTCACAATCAAGTTTATTTGAAAGAAATAAACGCTTCACGCTCAGTTCGAAGAAACAGGGAGTTTTGGGTACCTTCATGAGGAAATTTGATTACTGGTTGCTCAGGAAGCAAAACTGAGTACAACTCAAAGAAACCAACAGCGATCGCATTTTGGTCAGCTAAAATTTAAACGAAGATTAGGCCTCTCTTGCGGTTCACACTCGTGTTTCTGATTTATCGTAAGTCCGACCCTTAAGTTCTCGTAGGGGGCGAACGGTTAGTCCTACAGAGCTCCGGATGGTCTCCAAAAATTCTAAAAATTCAATACTATTTAAAATTGGTGAAAAAGGGTTAACTCTCGTATCCACCGTTTACTGTGATTTTTGAGTAGTGTTAACCAATTGTTCAGTTTTGAACAAAATGTCAAAATCACAGTAAACGGTGGATACAGCTTTCGTACAAGTACGCAACCAAGAGAGACATTTTATGTCTTTGCGCTCCCTTTCCCCTTCATATAAAACCCCGTATTGTAACCGCGTAACGCTCCCCTCATAACGCTCCCCGCGTGACGATTTTTCATTTATGTGCCATAGTAAAGACATGAAATGTCAAAAACGATACCTTTATTTCGAGAGTTTTCAAGTAGACCCCAAATGGAGCCCATTTCAAAATTTCATCAAAAATGGTCCATAGTAACTAAGGAAAGTGCCGCGTACGGCGAACGGACGGAAATTTGTTTTCGATTATCGGATTCTACGTCTAATTTTGCGAGGGGGGTGGAGGGGGGGGGTAAACTTTTTTTCTTGGTAGATTCCAAAGGTTAATTATATAATATAATAAACCAAAAACAGGAAATTGAAGATTTCAAATACCTCCTATTACCCTTTCCTTCATGTTTTGCCTTGCCTCAAAGTTTTGCCTAGGTTTTCATATATAAGCTCATGTTGGGTCACAATTCCCATTTTGAGGTATCAAAACCAGGCCCCCCCCCCCCCCTGATTTGATCTGACTGTGATGATCCAAACAATGATAAGTCAAAAATATGTTTCTCATCCTGTTCTTACAACGCATTCTAAACAAATTCTGATGCCGTGATGTTAATTATAAAATATTGATAATTTACATGATTAAGGCTAACCACCATGTCAACACATAATTTTCTGTCATAATTTGATATTTGGCTCAACACCAACCTGCATAATAATATCTTAATATAGGTATTTAAAAATATCTTTTGATTTAGTATTATAATACCTAGTTTTTAGTTTCAACACTATGTCAAAGATATAATATATATACCATAATATGATATATATTATATCCTTGACATATATTATGTATCATAATATGATATATATTATATCTTCTTTTATATCTTTGACTATCATAATATTATTATGATGAAATTTTGACTTGCATATTGCTATTCATTTTATTATTTTCATTAATGAATATTTGGAATCAACTAAGAAAAAAAATTCAAAACCCCTCAAAATTTGTTGGTTTACGTTTCAACCTAGGCTAGAATCAGAAAATCGCATAATAATTGTGCCGCCAGTTCACCGTACGCGGCACTTTCCTTAGTTCCCATGGACAGATTTTGATGATATTTGGTACATGGGTTCCATTTCGGGTCTAGTTTGCCTCAAAGCTTTTGGTTGATGTCTCTCAATTCCAAGGGTTGAAATTTTCAAAGCGCCCTAGCTAAAAAACTCTCGCGATAAAAGTATCGTTTTTTCATCAAATTAAAATAGTGTTGAATTTTTAGAATCGAATGAAACCACCCAGAGCTGTGTAGGACTAACCTTCGCTCCCTATGGAACTTTAGGGTTGAACGTACGATAAATCAGAAACACGAGTGTGAATAGCAAAAGAGGCCTAATCTTCTTTTTAATGTTAGCATACCAAAATGCGATTCGTGTTAGTTTCTCTGAGTTGTACCTACTCAGGTTTGCGTCCTTAGCAACCAGTAATCAAATTTCCTAATGAAGGCACCCACAACTCGATTGAGTGTAAAGCGCTCATTTCTTCAAAATATACTTGATGTGTAATAGTTTGCAGCGTTTCGGTTCAACCTCTACGTTTGTCTGTCCGAGGATGCACAAGTTTTGCCTGCCGTAAAACGTTGTTAGTTTTAAATAAGGTTAACTACTTGATCGTTCAACACAGATATCCTCGAGCCAACCAACGGGAAGTATCGATAATAAATCCGAAATCCCTCATAAGATAAGATCCGAACATCCAACGTTATTAGTTTGTTTTTGATTTTTCGGTTGTAGACTAGCAATACTGTTACATCACTTTCAGATTGTCCTAATTAAATAAGCTAACTGCTTTTCAACTGTTAGGTTTTCTTCGATTATTATCATTGGTATCAAAACAGCAATAGTACATTCAATTTTACGCTAATCACAAATCTACGATGCATCGGTCCCTTCAGACCTTTCTAAACAATTTTGGTTTCGTGTCTGTCTGTCTGTTTGAGATTAACTACTATTCATCGGACCATCTATACAATCGAGTTATGAATACGAGGAAGCTCTGTGCCACACCCACTTGGCAGACTTTTTTTTCTGCAGAAACCTGTGTTATTTTACTATTTTCCGAAATGAAAATCTCCAGTCGCACTTTGCATTACAAATCTTTTTGAAAAAAACGCTGCAAATTATTACACACTGGTTTATTATTTTTCTATAATATAGACTTACAATAAATAATAATAATTGGACTTACAATAAATCAGAAACACGAGAGTGAATCGCAAAAGAGGCCTAATCTCCTTTCAAATTTTAGCTGACCGAAATGCGATCGATGTTTTTCTTCATGTTGGTTGGTGGTAACAATGGCAAAGCCGTATTCTTTACAAACATAACTCGTTTGTAAAGAATACGGCTTTGCCATTGTTACCACCAACCAACATGAAGAAAAACATCGATCGCATTTCGGTCAGCTAAAATTTGAAAGGAGATTAGGCCTCTTTTTGCGATTCACACTCGTGTTTCTGATTTATTGTAAGTCCAACCCTTAAATTCTCGTAGCGATCGAACGTTTAGTTCTACAGGGCTCCGCGTGGTCTCTGAAAATTCAATACCTACTATCTTAAATTGATGGAAAAACAATACCTTTATATCTAAATTTTTGAGTTAGGGCGTTTTCAAAATTTAAAAAATTATTTTTCAACCTTTCGAAGTGACTACCTCAACCAAAATCTTCGGAACACAACTAGACCCCAAATCGAGCCTGTAAACCAAATTTCATCAAAATCGGTCAATGCTAAGTGGGGAAAGTGCCGCGTACGCCGTACGGCGGACGGACGGCCAAATTTTTATTCGATTTTCGGATTCTACGTACCTTGAAACGTGAACCAACAAATTTTGAGGGGGGTCGATTCCAAAGGTTCATTATTGAAAATAATAAACCAACATTTAGTTTCGCTAGGGAAGAGAAAAACGGGAAAACTACGTAATCCTCGCCCCGGGAAATATTTTCTTCGAATCAATTTGGATTCGACTTGGATTGAGTTTTCAGACTGTACGTAAATAATTTGCTTCCCCCACATCACCAAAAGTGCGAATAAAAACTCGCAAACATTACAATATTGATTTCTCTAAAACGTCGTTTTATCGTTATGCAGACAGAGGTTTTGCCCCGATTTGGAGAGTCGTTGGAAGTGGCTGCCGGAATGGTTGCTCGTGAATTGAATTGCAATCCACCAATCTGAGGGGAAATATGAGTAGTTGCCAAACTGTTCTTAAACCGTACACCTACACAGGGAATAATTATTAATAATGTTGCTGATTCTAAATTAAGGAGAAGAGTAACTTGATCGTGAATTCATTCATTCTTCCATGTAAACGAAGTTAGGGATCTATTAATAGTGTTTTGTTCTTTCCAACCGATTCTACGTGTCATCGGGCTCCCGTTCAACTTGGCAAACTTTTTGACATTTTCATGTCTTTGCCCTGGCACATAGCACAAAAAACTGTCACGAAATTGCGTTACGAAATTGTGTTACAGTGCCTTTATAATGATTTCCGCTTACAACGACCCCGTTGTTAGGTTTGTTCCTTTTCTACACTTTTTAACCCACAAAAATCGTTCACCACTCGTTGGAAAGCTCTCGATTTAACGAACATTTTCATGTTCTCCATAACATATTGACTATACTAATAGCGGAGATATGGGCATAACTGTTCTCATAAATTGTTTACAAACTAATGATCGTGAGTGTAGAAGATAATTAATCCGGAATCGTCTATTTTATTGAAATAAAAATAATAATAATAATAAATAATTGAATAGGTACCTACCTCTTAATATTAATAATTAATAATAGGGTTATAAAATCCTATAGTGAGGTAAAAAGCAATAGGTAAAGACATGAAAATGTCCCAATGCGTTGCAGACTCGTATGCATGCGTTTTAATAGTCGATGAACGTAGAGGTAGGAGAAACTCCTTCAGGAACAGGTTATTTCTGTTTCTAAAATCTATTGCTAACTTCACCCCAGTTTTGTACACAGAGACAAACTGGGTTAATTTAGCTACTTTTTATCACAAAGAGTTAACTTTTGGGAATCATAGAAAGTGACTGAGTGGAAGTCTTCAGCTGTGTGAAATGTAAAGCAGACAACTTCTATCCTGTTCATTATTGAGGAGTGGACTTTGGTAAACAAAATTGGGGACCTCCGGAAGTGATCGTGAGGATCATAACGTAAACATGCCTGTTAATGAATTACGAAGTGTTAACGATTTTCTCCATAACACGTTATGGGTTTTAGCACAGGAGCAGGAGGAATTAAAATAGTGTCGTGCAGGATGTAGATAAGGGTGACTCCAGTCGCAGTTTATCAATGCAAACTTCCGAGTCAACTGCCCTAGTTATGAAATCAGGAAAGCAGAGTAGAGTTCGAATGAGATTGAGAGCAATATCCAAGGGGAGTGAATGGATAAGGAAATTCCATAGAACTTTAGGATTCCCAGATTTTTTCCTTTTGTTTCTCGAAACGTTCTTCCTGTTTTTCGAATCCCAGTTGTGGAAATAATCATGAGTTTATATTTTTATCAGTAGTTCAATACTTCGAGGTTGGAGGCCTTTTAGAGAATATTTATGAAGAACATGTTTTGATTCGGAAGCATTATTTTCACTTTGAAGTTAGATGATATGAAACCTTCAATATCAAAATTTGAATTTGCGGGACAACAAGGGAACAAATTCAAATGCACTGTAATAGAAATTCGAGGATGAGCCTTCCGGCAGAGGTTTTGTTTTCGTTTTCGGTTTTATTTTTTTGTCGTGTTTCTCACCAAAAAGTCTATATGTCAATAAAGGGTATTTTACCTTTTTTCACTTAGCTTTAAATCTTTTTACCATGAAAAAAGGTTTAACATTACAACCTTTTGCTTCCGAGTCTACCAAGGTAGCGGAAGCTTGGTTTTTCACTTTTCAAGGTTGAAAAAAAAGTTACCCAAAATCAAAATTTCCACTCTCGTTTTACGTTTCAGACCTTTCTGAACAATTTTGGTTCCGTGTCTGTCGGTCTGTGTAGCAGTCTGTCTGTCTGTCATGAAATCCTTGCCACAGCCATAACTTCCACATTTCTCATCCGATTTCGATGACATTTTCAGGGATTATTTGGAATAGGTTGTAGAAGATCTCCTATGAAAATCATCACCCCCGGACTGATAGTAGCCGCTGCGCATGCGCGAACGTGAATTCCTTGTATGTAACAGCCATAACATCCACATTTTTCATACGATTTCGATGAAATTTTCAGGAATTGTGCGGATTAGTATGTAGATGGTTCCCAATGAAAATCAAGGCCTTAAAATTGACAGTAGCCTCTGCGCATGCGCAAACGTAAAATCCTTGTAACAGCCATAACACTTACATTTTTCTTCCGAATTTGATGAAATTTTCTAGGTTTGTTCAGATTGGCGCGTAGATGGTCCCCTATGAAAATCATCTCCCCCTGACTAATAGCAGTTGCTACGCATGCGCAAACGTGAATTCCTTGTAACAGCCATAACTTCTACATTTTCCATCCTATTTCGAGGAAATTTCTCAGGATTGTTCAGATTAGCGTGTATTGATGTTTTGAGATTATCTACTATGCATCAGATCATCTAAACAATCGGGTTATGGATACGAGGAATCTATGTGCCATACCCACTTGGCAGACGGTTTTACTTCAAATTAAACCTTTCCTATTTATTTGAACTAGGAAAGTGGGTAAATAGGACTGATCGCCTTCTTCTAGGACAAATGTGCCAATTTAATATAATATAATATATTATTCAATTGACATAATTTAATATGTAATATAATATATTGTATTATTCAATTGACATAATTCATGTCTTCATCTGATTCTCCTTGGAGGCACCAGCTTCCAACTCTGACAGCTAGCATGACATTGATTCTTTACCCAAATTCACATTCTCTTCCAAAGTTTAAATTGAAGTAAATAAAATTGAATATTTTATTTAAAAAATTAAATACTCGTAGGTATACAAATTTAATTGTTTAAATTTGCGTTGTTAAATTGTTAAAATATGTTTTTTTGTATTTTTTAGGGAATTTTGGCAACGTGTTTAGTTGTTACGTTTGAATAATATTCTTCCTGTTGACTGTACTGATATTTTTGCAAAGCCACAATGAAAATCAACGTTTTTACTGTTATTTCATTTTCCATTATTTCAGTCAGTCAGCGTTTCTGGCCATTCATAATTCTGACTCTCAAGCGATGTTCATACTTATTCCTTCTGTTTGAAAATAATTTGTATTCAATAGGTTATTTTACTTGTGATTAGTTTTGGGATGCTTTCAGATTTTTTGACTGGTAGGTATTCCTAGTTTAGGTTTTACTTGTTAATCACGTTAACTCACTTTTGAGAAATGTTTGACAATGTTCTTGACCGCTGAACAGAAAATTGTACTGAAACTTCCTACCGTTTTTTATGAGATGGGTGCTTACTAGGTGGGGCCAGTTGTAGGCTTGAAATGTGACGACTAATATGTGAATTAAGATCTTTTACCTTGGCCACAGCTTTTTTCGGTTTTGTCTACTCCTTCGATTAATGATGCTTGACAAGAAAGTGCGTTTAAAATGCGACAACTTTTCATTCTGGGAATTTTTCCGTGACCCTTTGACAGCCTGTTATTTCTTAAATCCTTAGGGGAGAAGTGGTTAGACAAGTATAGATATCTAATCCTGATGATGGGCCAGTGGTTGGTTGGGAACGTTGACTGAACAAGTAACATGTAAATGCATTTTTTTCATTCGGGTATAATCCCACTTGAAATAAAGTATTTCAGTTTGTTACATGGATTGCTAGTGATTTTTCGCGATTGTTGATTGATCTAAGAAATTGATTGAAATTTGGTCCATTACAGGAGAATTTCCCTGGCAGGTGTCTCTCCAGTTAAAGGTGGGCTTCGTCAATCGTCATGTCTGCGGAGGATCTCTTCTATCCAAACATTGGATAGTGACTGCAGCCCACTGCATAGCCGGTCTTCAAACTTCCCAGCTCTCGGTCGTCGCGGGAGAACACGATATTTATAAAACCGAAGGTAAGTACTCAATACACCGAAGGCTGTGCTAACTGGCATGAGTGATGTAATAATTATGTAATAAATTTTGGTTTTGTGTCTGACTGTCCGGAAATCCTTGTAAAGAGCGATACTATAAAAATGTACTGTCCGATTATGCGGGTTGGCGTGACGATGGTCCCCTAAGAAAATCATCACCCCCAGACTGATAGAAGCGTCTGCGCGTTCGCAAACGTGAATTCCTTGTAACAGCCATAACTTCACATTTTTCATCCAATTTAGATGAACTTTCCAGGGATTATGCGGATTGGAATGTAGATGGTCCTGTATGGAACCCATTACCCCTGGACTGATAGTAGCTACTGCGCATGCGCAAATGTAAAATCCTTGTAACAGCCATAACGTCCATATTTTACATCTGATTTCGATGAGGTTCTCAGAGATTGTAGAGATTGGGATGTTCATGGTCCCCTATGAAAATTGTCGTCCTCGGACTGATACGAGTAGTAGCCAGTGCTCACGCGCAAACTTGAATTCCCTTGTAATAGTGATATTTTCAATATTTTCTCCCCGAATTCGGTGAAATTCTCAGAGATTGTGCGGGTTGACATGTTGACGGTTCCTGTTAGGGTAGTGGAAGGTAGGTACTCGGAGATTGATGTTTTGAAATCAGCTACATATCATCGGATCATGTATACAATCGGGTTATGGATACGAGGAAGCTATGTGTCTGTCACTTGACAGACTTATTTTCAGTGTTTTGAATATAACATAATGTAATTATATTGTTTCTAGAACATTTTTAAAGTTATTTGTTGATTTATTCTCCAATTTTCTGAAATATAAAATAGGTACATTTGCTAAAAACACAATTTCTTTGAGAAAACACTGGTGTATTGTGAAATCCGTGAGAAAAGAGTAGGTAGTTAGTAAGTAAATTAAGCTTCTAAGTCAGCCGTTTTTTTGGCACACAATCTATTGTCAAATAGTTTTACATCGATGTTTCATCCTAATTTGGTGAAAATATTTGGAAATAAAACAGGGAATGGGAAAAAATCTGTGTGCACTGTATGCATCGCCCTTCACAAGTGGGAGTGTTTAACATTTGCATTATTTTTCTTTCCAGGGTATGAACAAAGGTCCCAAGTTGTCAATATAATGACAAAAGGATTCGTCAAAGAGAATTTCACTAACGACATCGCTCTGATACAAATCAGCCCTCCCCTCAAATTGGATGGCAAACGTTTGGCACCACTGTGCATACCTAAACCGTCTTATCGATTTTCAGAAGGTATGTATTGATCTATTTTGTAAGCTTGGAAGATATTCAACAAGATTTTGATAGGTAAAACTATCTATGGATTGACCAACGGCCTTAATCACCGAAGTTAGGCTTGGGAGATTATCTGGATTGGTGACCGCTCGAGAGCGAAATCGCAGGTCCTGATGATTTTTTTGAGTCGGGCCAATTGTGATACCCCCTCCACTGAGGGGGGGGGGGGTAAGTAGACCTAAGCGAAATCATCAGTACAAATTCCGATCTTTCCTCCGACTATTAATGACGTCCGCGACGCCAAGAATGGCAGTAGGATGAAAAAGGAAAAAAATTGAGGTGTTTGTTAACTTACTTTACTTTCTACTTTCTACTATTAAAAAGTACCTACTCTGTCCAGGCTATTGTGATACAATTCATTCATTCATCAATGTTCGTTTTTTTGTAACTTAGTTATAGTCTGTGTGGTTAGGTATGTGCACTAGTGTGTCTGTAATTTATTGAGTGATTTATTTTGATACATTTATTGCTTGGATGGGTTGTCTTCCCTCTGTTTGGGTGGGGACGCCCGGTTGGCCGCGGGCGACGGCTGTCGAACTCGCTTTCGCGCGGTTGCTGGCATTGGAAATTCGCGTTCTGCCGATGATGGTCTGGTGTCGGGAAGCCGCCATGGTGGGTGGGGCCCTGGCCGGTCGGGCAACCCCCGGCCGGCACGGGGGAGTCGTAAGAGCACCCTCACACCTGGCGCACATTTCATACAATCAGTACTCATGACGAGGAAAAATTGTTATTATTTCCCAATTTCCGTTATTTACATGCTTGACAATTGTGATGTTCAATGTATCTCCACAAATATACTCTCTCTCTCTCTCTCTACTTACTATCTAGCGGGTAAATTAAATATTGGGATATTTAAGCAATGGGTGCGATTAACTGTATAGCAAATAAATTTATACCTAAGAGATCATCTGGGGCCAATCCTGCCCCGCACACTCGTGGAAGTTGCGGAAAAATTGTGGATGTTTTAGACTAGTAAAGATATTTCGTTTGTGCACTCGCCATTGCGCGTTGAACCGGGAACCCAACTAAATAGTCCCTATGAAATCGAAAGATTTATTGCATACGCAGGCTACCATTGATCTGTGAGCGATGAAATCTGTAGGGACACACGTCGCACATTTCCTGAAAATTTCAGGAAAGTCGTAGACATGAAGTGAAAGTGGAGCTTAGCGAGATAGTCAATACATTGTTGACACTTTTCTAGGATTAAAAAATCTGCTAAAACCAACATTTCCACTTGCGTTTTATGTTTTACACCCTCCTGAACAATATTGGTTTCGTGCCTTTCTGTCTGTCGGTCGTCCGCAAACCCTTGTAACGGACAAAACTATACGAAGTTGTTATACGCTTTTGATGCCATTTTCAAGGATTGAGAGGGTAAGCGTGTTGATGATTCTCTATAAAAAATCATCCCCGGAATGACATTAGTATCTGCGTATGCGAAAACATACCCTCGTAACCCCATCTGAGAATTGTGCTGGGGACTCTAGACGGAAGCTCAGCGATTTCATCGTGATCAGATCATTGGTACCCCAATTGTTTTTTTTTTCAATCTCCCCAAATTGAAGACGATTTATCTGCTACCTAGAAGTACACTCCTGCTCAAAATTAGAGCACCCCATCCATTTTTTCGTTTGTCTCTTTCCTTCTTCCCTTATTAATTGTGTATCCTGGACTAGCCATCAAGGAGCCCAGACATGAATCCGATAGAGCATGTTTGGGACATGCTAAAAAGAAGAATTCGAGCCAGAGATCCACCATCAGACAATCTTCAGCAGCTGGAAACAGCAGCGATAGAGGAGTGGGACAATATCCCCCAGGAGGATATCCAAAACTTGATTAGAGGCATGGGTCGAAGGCTCCAAGTCCTTATCCGAGCTAGAGAAGCTAATACCAAGTATTTAAAAGCTAAACTGGCATAATTCAAACTTTTTTTTTCACATTTTCAATTTTTATCATTTTACCACAAGAAGTACATTTTTCTTCAATTTATTAAAAACATAGTTTTTTCTCGAAAAGCTAAAAGCTTTTCTTAAAAGCTAAACTGGCATAATTCAAACTTTTTTTTTTCACATTTTCAATTTTGGTTTATTATTTTCAATAATAAGCCTTTGGAATCGAGCAAGAAAAAAAAATTTAACCCCCCCTCAAAATTTGATGTTTTACGTTTCAAGGTACGTAGAATACGAAATTCGAATAAAAAAATTTCCGTCCGTCCGCCGTACGCCGTACGCCGTACGCCGTCGGCCGTCCGCCGTACGCGGCACTTTTCTTAGCAACACTGGACCGATTTGGTTCAAATTTGGTATATGGGCTCCATTTGGGGTCTAGTTGTGCCGCGAAGCTTTTGGTTGATGTAGGTCAGGTCACTTCTAAGGGGTGAAAATTAAGGGTTGAAATTTTCAAGAGTGCCCTAGCTCGAAAACTCTCGAAATAAAGGTATCGTTTTTTCACCAATTTTAAATAGTATTGAATTTTTAAAAATTTTTGAGACCACCCGGAGCTCTGTAGGACAAACCGTTCGGTCCCTACGAGTACTTGAAGGTTTTCCTTCGATAAAACAGAATCATGAGTGTGAATCGCAAAAGAGGTCTAATCTCCATTCAAATTTTATCGGACTAAAATGCGATCGCTGTTCATTTCTTCGATTTGTATACAGTTTTGCCTTCTGCGTAACCAGTAATCAAATTTCCATATGAAGCTTTCTATTTTTCCAATCGAGTGTGAAGCGTTTAGTTCTTTCTAATAAACTTGACTGTGAAGGTGTGAAGCCAGTATGGTGTGGTAGGTAGTACCTAGCTGGTAGGTAAAAAAAATGTTGGTGGGTAAAAAACGCTGCAAATCATTCCTCAAAGGCTTCTTCACTCTTCTGATCACTGATCAGCTGAGTGAGCTCCGAAGCCATTTTCAATCCTATTGAATGGAAGTGCTCTTCCAGGTGTCTCCAGCATTCGAGAAGATCTTCTTCACTCCTCAGATCACTGATCAGCTGAGTGAGCTCCAAAGCCATTTTCAATCCTATTGAATGGAAGTGCTCTTCCAGGCGTCTCTGCATTCGAGGAGATCTTCTTCACTCCTCAGATCACTGTTCAGCTGAGTGAGCTCCAAAGCCATTTTTAATCCTATTGAATGGAAGTGCTCTTCCAGGCGTCTCCAGCATTCGAGGAGATCTTCTTCACTCTTCAGATCACAGATCAGCTGAGTGAGCTCCAAAGCCATTTTCGATCCTATTGAACGTAGGAAGCTGAAATTTGAGAGGGAAGGTCAAAGGAGAATACAGATGGTGGTAGGTGCTATTGATGGAGAACCAGTGATTTATACAGAAGGGTGATCTATACAGAAAATAATAAACCTTTGAGCAATGATTTGCAGCGTTTTATCATTTTACCACAAGAAGTACATTTTTCTTCAATTTATTAAAAACATGGTTTTTTCTCGAATTTGTGCCTTTTTCCGTTACCTTTTACCTTCTGTGTTTGCAAACAATGTGTGCAAATGGATGAGAACTTGATAAGGGAAAAAAGAAGTGGACAAACGAAGAAATAGATGGTGGCGCTCTAATTTTGAGCTGGAGTATATCATAACCAGAGTTCTTACTGTTTTGTAGTTGTATATATTTCTTATTAATATATATTCTCCCTTTCCAATTAAAATCTTCCGTTCAGAATTCATCACCTCAAAGTATGTGATTTCATTGCCTCCACAGGTGAAGAAGGATTGGTGACGGGATGGGGGAGGTTGAGAGAAAACGGAAAACTTCCCAGCATTCTCCAAGTGGTGTCTCTGCCGCTCGTTTCGAAAGCCAAGTGTAACGCATTCTACAGGCGAGCTGGCTACGGGCACTTCCTCAACACTTGTCAACTATGCAGCGGCTACGAGATAGGTGGCAAAGATTCGTGCCAGGTACACCCTACTTAAATGTTAGGACCATAATTAATAGTGCACCGTGTTTTGTTACCAGACATTTCATGGAGAAACTTCTTTTGCTCAGGGTGACTCGGGTGGACCTTTGGCTTGCAAGAGGTCTGATGGGAGATACTATCTGTGTGGTGTCGTCAGCTGGGGAGTTGGCTGTGCGCGGGCGCACTTCCCCGGAGTCTACACTCAGGTGTCCTGTTACTACGATTGGATTAGAAGAATCATTTACGCTAGGTCCTATAAGGAAATAATTGACAACATTGATCATTGGTGACCTTGAAATACCTAGTGTTCTATACAATTTCTATACCTCTGTACACGGTAATATTCCTCTACTACATTCTGCTGTAATTTTAAACTTGACGAACTTGGATTAGTATAATAGTTTTTAAAGTAATTTTAAGCGCTAAAAGTTTAGGCTCGTAGTATTTACCATAAATGCTTGTATAAATATGAGAAGAATAGAAAATTTGATGAATAAACGGAAGAGGTACATAATTCAGTTTGTTTTGGTTTATTATTTTCAATAATAAGCCTTTGGAATCGAGCAAGAAAAAAAATGTAACCCCCTCCCTCCTCAAAATTTGATGTTTTAAGTTTCAAGGTACGTAGAATCCGAAAATCGAATAGAAAAATTTCCGTCCGTCCGCCGTACGCGGCACTTTTCTTAGCAACACTGGACCGATTTGATTCAAATTTGGTATATGGGCTCCATTTGGGGTCTAGTTGTGCCCCGAAGCCGTTTGCGCCCGGTTGATGTCAGTCACTTCTAAGGGGTGAAATTTAAGGGTTGAAATTTTCAAAAGTGCCCTAGCTCAAAAACTCTCGAAATGAAGGTATCCTTTTTTCACCAATTTAAGATAGTATTGAATTTTTAGAAATGTTAGAGACCACGTGGAGCTCTGTAGGACGATCCCTTCGCTCCCTACGAGTACTTAAGGGTTTTCCTTCGATAAAACAGAAACACGAGAGTGAATCACAAAAGAGGTCTAATCTCCATTGAATTTTCAGCTAACCAAAACGCGATTGC
Organism: Apolygus lucorum; assembly: GCA_009739505.2. Lineage (NCBI taxonomy): Eukaryota > Metazoa > Arthropoda > Insecta > Hemiptera > Miridae > Apolygus > Apolygus lucorum. The sequence goes on from CM019178.2 coordinate 36,135,171, forward strand.
TTTTCGTTTTCTCGAGTTTAATTCAGTTTTGCTTTCTGAGCAACCAGTAATCATATTTCGATATGAAGCTCTCTATTTTTCGATTCGAGTGTGAAGCGTTTAGTTCTTTCTAATAAACTTGATTGTGAAGGTGTGGAGGCAGTATGATGTGGTAAGTAGTACCTACCAATGGTTGGTAGGTAAAAAAAAGTTGGTAGGTAAAAAAAAAAATCCCTGCAAATCATTGCCCAAAGGTTTATTATTTTCTGTATAGATCGCCCTTCTGTATAGATCACTGGTTCTCCATCAATAGCACCTACCACCATCTGTATTCTCCCTTGAACTTCCCTCTCAAATTTCGGCTTCCTGCGTTCATTAGGATTGAAAATGGCTTCGGAGCTCGATCAGCTGATCAGTGATCTGAAGAGTGAAGAAGATCTTCTCGAATGCTGGAGACGCCTGGAAGAGCACTGATCAGCTGAGTGAGCTCCGAAGCCATTTTCAATCCTATTGAACGCAGGAAACTGAAATTTGAGAGGGAAGGTCAAGGGAGAATACAGATGGTGGCAGGTGCTATTGATGGAGAACCAGTGATCTATACAGAAGGGTGATCTATACAAAAAATAATAAACCTTTAGGCAATGGTTTGCAGCGTTTTTACTTGGAAGTAGCGCAACGAGGTGGTCAACACATACCAGTTCTCAACATGATCAATAAGGTTATGTATAATACAGTAGGAGTAGTAAGTAAGGAGCAATCACCTCAGCTTATTAGTGAATATGATTGTGGGGAGATGGTAAGGGCGATGAGGAGTTGTAAGGGCGATGAGGTTCCTTGTTCTTTTTCTCTTATTTATCTTCAATGTGGTGGAGTTGGAACAAGAGTTGTAGGTTTGAATAAGTCGCTTGAGTACGAATGAGTGAATGAGATAAGTCCTACCTTGAACTGAGCTTATGTACTCCCGAATTTGGCTCTAATCTCCCTACCGAGTTTTTGCTTCCGAGTCTACCAAGGTAGCGGAAGCTTTGTTTTCACTTTTCAAGGACGAAAAAAAAAAGTTCTCCAAAATCAAAATTTCCACTCGCGTTTTGCGTTCTAGACCTTTCTGAACAATTTTGGTTCCGTGTCTGTGTGTCTGTCTGTCTGTCTGTCTGTCTGTCTAGACGGTCCCCTATGAAAATCATCATCCTCGGACTGATAGAAGCGACTGCGCATGCGCAAACGTGAATTCCTTGTAACGGCCATAACTTCTACATTTTCCGTCTGATTTCAATGAAATTTTCAGGGATGTCACAGATTAGTATCTAGATGGTCCCCTATGAAAATCATCACCTTCCGACTGATAGTAGCCACTGCGCATGCGCAAACGTGAATTTCCTTGTAACGGCCATAACTTCCACATTTCCTACTTGATTTCAATGAAATTTTCAGGGATCATGCAGATTGGGTTGTAGATGGTCCCCTATAAAAATCATCTCCCACGGATTGATAGTAGCCGCTGCGCATGCGCAAAAGTGAATTCCTTGTAACAGCCATAACTTCCACATTTTCCGTTCGATTTCAATGAAATTTTCAGGGATGTTATAGATTAGTATTTAGATTTTCCTCTATGAAAATCACCACCTTCGGATTTGCAGTAGCCACTGCGCATGCGCAAACGTGAATTCCTCGTAACAGCCATAACTTCCACATTTTCTACCCGATTTCGTTGACATTTTTAGGGATTACGCGGATTAGGTTGTAGATGGTCCCCAATGAAAATCAAGGCCTTAAAATTTACAGAAGCCTCTGCGCATGCGCATGCGTAAAATCCTTGTAACAGCCATAACATTTACATTTTTCATCCGAATTTGATGAAATTTTCTAGGATTGACCAGATTAGCGTGTAGATGGTCTCCTATGAGGGTAGTGAAAGGTACTTAGAGATTGGTGTTTTGAGATTAACTACTATGCATCCGATCATCTATATAATCGGGTTATGGATACGAGGAAGCTATGTGCCACACCCACTTGTTTTATGGTTTGACACTCGAAGGAGAGGTTTCAACGGGAGCCGGTTGGACGCCTTTGTGAAAACGGCCGTTGGAACGGTTTTGGTTTATCATTGTCAATGATAAAACTTTGAAATCTAGTAAGAAAAAAAAATATAACCCTCCCCCTTAATAAATTGATGGTTCACGTTTCAACTGTCTAGCTCGACATTTTGAGTCATTTCAACGGAAAATTGAGATTTCGAAGTGGACCTGCCTCTCGAGAGAACCAACTCAAAACGTTGATTTCAACTGTCTAGCTCGACATTTTGCATTTCAACGGAAAATTAAGATTTCGAAGTGGACCTGTCTCTCGAGAGAACCAACTCAAAACGTTGATTTCAACTGTCTAGCTCAACATTTTGAGTCATTTCAACGGAAAAATCAGCTTTTTAACTGGACCTACCTCTCAAGAGAACCAACTCAAAACGTTGATATCAACTGTCTAGCTCGACATTTTGCATTTCAACGGAAAATTGAGATTTCGAAGTGGACCTGCCTCTCGAGAGAACCAACTCAAAACGTTGATTTCAACTGTCTAGGACCAACTAGGGATTAGGCCTCTTTTGTGATTCACACTCGTGTTTCTGATTTATCGTAAGTCCAACTCTTAAGTTTCGTAGGGAGCAAACGGTTTGTCTTACAAAGCTCCGCCTGGTCTCTAAAAAAAATCTCAAAATTCAATACTATCTTAAATTGATGGAAAAACAATACCTTTATATCATAATTTTTTGGGTTAGGGCTTTTTTCAAAATTTCAACCCTTAGAAGTGACCAAATTAACCAAAATCTTCGGGGCACAACTAGACCCCAAATGGAGCTCATATACCAAATTTCATCATAATCGGTCAATGCTAACTGAGGAAAGTGCCGCGTACGGCGGACGGCCTAATTTTTATTCGATTTTTTATTCGAACGAACATTTTTGCTTTCGAGTCTACCAAGCTAGCGGGAGCTTTGTTTTTTTTCTTGGTCGATTCCAAAGGTTCATTATTGAAAATAATAACCAATAAGCCTCTTCGGACAAATTGTAGGGAGGTTGCTGTCTTCTTTGCTCCGTAAGTTAGACGAATGATTAACCAGAAACACGAGTGTGAAACGCATATAGAACGCGTTCAATGTCATTAGTGAGCCAAATTTCAGTTCTTTTTTTCCCTTCGTTTAGAGTTCCATATCACTCATTTGTGCTCTTTTAGCAACCAAGAACCAAATTTCCTAATTCAGGCACCCACAACTCGCAGATAGCGACGTTATTACTAGTAGATATTAATAGTGGAAAAGCATCGTTCTACGCAGGCTGGTGATCTATACAGTAAAATAATAAACCATTGTGTAATAATTTTCAGCGTTTTTTTTCCCTTGTCGAGGCAAGACCAAGCACATCATGTTCATCTATGAAATATGAGTAGAAATATGGCGGAGTCACAATATAGGTGTAGTATAAGGGATTTTTTCGGATAGGGGCACTACTTTATAATATTAGGTAAATGCAATGATTTTTACGATGAGAAGAAAATTTAATTTTTAGCGAACGTGGGGGACTTGAAAGTTTTCGAAGAAAATGAAACTAATGCAATACCCTCAATATTTTCGTGATGAAATTTTTTTACAAAATTCTTCACGAAGATCCGTTTTGGGGCATTCTAGAACGTTCCCTGAAATTCAACACTTTCTCTTGGGCACACCTTGAAGCACACCTGGTGGGAAAAGATTAGTGGGTATAATAGTAATTCAAGAGATATCTGAGCTGAGAGGAGTGGGCCAACGTCAGGGTTTTGCCCGCGAACCTTATGGTGCGAATTGTGGACTGGAAAAATCCCACGGAGCCACTCGATTCAGGGATCTTTTGCTGATGGTGGTATCGCCATCCCTAGTCTGCGAAGGTCTTACCGTAATTCTATAGACACTTTCAACTATCATTGTCTCCCACTCCCATCTTCCTCAACGTCCCTTATCCCCGGAGCCAAGTTGGATAGTCCTAAGTGACACCACTAGTAATAATTTCATTTATAGATCTTTCTTATGGCGTTCTTCTTCGTCTTTGAGAGAATACATAAAAAAAAGTGTCACTCGAGAGGATACCTGACCAAAAAAACTAGGTAGAATCCAAAGAAATGTCAAGTGTGTTCAAAGTCAATTTTGGAAAAAAATTACAAAACGTGTTTTTTGAGGTTTTTAGTATAAATTAAAATCTTAAACATTAATAAGTAACGATATACCTACACAGAATCATCGGGAACTTTCCTTCAAGAATATCGTATCAGAAATTTCTTCGAAAATTCGCTCATCGACCTATCCTGCAAAAAAGGGATTTTTTATAACTCCCATTCTCCTCCATTCTGGACGGCTCAACGTCAAATTCACCGGGTCCTGCGTGAGCCGAGAAGCGGAAACTATCGATATCTCCTAGAGATTACTCTCTATCAGTTGACCGTCGTCGGCCAGTGCGTCCTGTACCGCGGACCTTCGAGATCCGTCCTTCGTCCTTACGCCGAATTTAGTACGCCGTTTGTCCCATGTTCCGGGCGTGTAACTTTCGGTGATACCTACGACTCGTGTGTTATTATGTTAAATCACTGCAAAACGCGTGTTTTTCGTGCATAATTTATTTTCCATCATATTTAATCGTGGTACATACGTTAAACTGGCTACCGTAGAAATGTCTTGATGAAAGTGAAACTATTGTATCAATATTTCATAAAAAAGAAGTCGAATGCAACAAACAATGAACAAAGTGGTAGTGTGCACATTGTTGTTCCTAATTTTTTCTGTGTCTAAAAGTCATTCAAAATCTGTGAGGAATCGGAGAAGTGAAACAATTGATTTCGACAAACTCAGTGATGATGATGTTTTCGCGTTACTTGAAAAACCGGACGACTATGAACTACAGACGGAAAAGGACATCGACTTGAATTTTGATGGGTTCGGGGAAAGAGAGGAAGATGTAATCCAGTCAAGTACTGTGGAGTCTTCTGCAAGTATAGCATCAACAGAACTCAACCACGAGTTGCCTTCGACTAGTGAGCATGGATTTGACGGTAAAATACAATTTTTTTCTAGTACTGGTATACCAAATGATGAAATAATAACTTCATCCGCTGGCGAGCTAGCATCAACTGAGCAATCTCCTGATGATTTGGCTTCGAAAAGTCCAAGTTATTCGGACAGTACAGATTCCAGTACCCCAAAGAAGATGATCGGCCAAAACACAACTTCTAGTTTTGTAGCATCAGATTCAACACCAGAGGACTCAGTAACGGACGAAGTCAAGTTGGCCACGAGAATAGTTGATAATAGTCAATTTGATTTTGTGGAATCTAGCACTAATGCTGAAGACATAGACGTATCTTCCACGTTATCAATCGTCAAAACCAATTCCGTTCTCTCAACTTCAACGAAAAACAATGGCACTCAAACTAGAGCATACATTACACCAATTTCAATATCATCAGTAAAACCTGAAACAATCTCAACCACTCAAGCGACCACATTTTTAACAACAGTGACCTCTCCATCATCTACTTCAAATATCATTCGGGAGAGCACAGTTCAGTCATCAACCCTGGCAGTTTCGTCCACAACTCAAGGAACCACGGCATTTGCCCAGGCGATAACCAATTCCGTTCCCTCAACTTCAACGAAAAACAATGGCACTCAAACTAAAGCATACACTACACCAATTTCAATATCATCAGTAAAACCTGAAACAATCTCAACCACTCAAGCGACCACATTTTTAACAACAGTGACCTCTCCATCATCTATACCAAATGTCATTCGGGAGAGCACAGTTCAGTCATCAACTCTGGCAGTTTCGTCCACAACTCAAGGAACCACGGCATTTGCTCAGGCGATAACCAAGTCGGTGAAACCCATTCAAACAACCAGAATTACTTCAAAACCAATCCAAACCACATCAACAATGAAAACAGCTCAAACATCAAGAACAACACCTAAACCCAATCGAACCACAAAAATACCCACTATGCCTAGTCGAACCATTAAAATGGCAACCTCAACCACCTCAAAGCCAACCACCAAAATTATGAAGAAAGCAACAACTAAGAAAAAATCTTACGTCAAAACCACTTCTACTCCGAAACAGAGAACTACAATTAGAAAAGTAGATACTACTACAGCAAAAATACCGTTATCAACAATTTTATTAACTACAATCAAGTCAAAATTATCTTCAAAAATCACTACTGGATCGTCTCGAACAACGGCTAATCCGATTCCTCTCTACGTAGTGCCTAGTCCAGACACGAATGATGCTGGGCAGATTTGTTTCAAGTTAATGGGACCTAATAACACTCTATCAGATGAATGTTTCTTCCCCATGGGTATGTACCCTAATGGTGGGCTGACATCAAGCCCTGTCACAACATTGAAACGTCTTTTCACTACATCTACTTCAACAACGGAGAAGACAACTAAAAGTGCTGAAAAGGTACACCCAACGCCTGGCTCAAATATTGGTGAGCCTGAGCAACCTTGTTTTAAATTAATGAAGGATGATAACACTGAATCAGACGAATGTTTCTTTCCTTTGGGTGTGTATCCTGCTGAGACAAAGACTTCCAAGCCTATCGCAACAATGAAGCGAATTTTCTCTACATCTACATCAACTACAGAGAAGACGACTAAAAGAGCTGAAAAGTTACACCCAATGTCTAGCACAAATACTGGTGAGCCCGGGCAACCTTGTTTTAAATTAATGAAGGATGATAACACTGAATCAGACGAATGTTTCTTTCCTTTGGGTGTGTATCCTGCTGAAAAAAAGACTTCCAGGCCTATCACAACAATGAAGCAAGTTTTCTCTACGTCAACAACAGAATCTACACCTCCAAAGAGCACTGAGAAGCCTGTGTGCTTTATGAAAGCAAACTCAAATAACGAATTTGAATGTTTTTATTTAGATGTGAATCCTTCAGAAGCTCCTCGAACTGAAACCATAGCCACTCTAGCTCCTCATAGAATCTTTGAAATAACGGAAGAGCCTCCTCCAAAACCGATTGATACTGTTTCATTGCTGAAACCACCTGTCTCAGCTAATAAAGCACCTGTTAAGCCAAATTCAGATACTGCTACTTTTTCTCCGGATAGAATTTTCGAGATTCCTATTGGTGGAGATAATTCAAATAGATCTAAAAAACCTGATAGAAAAAGCAATACTGAAAATAGATACGGGCAAGGAGTTGACCTTCGGAGAGTAGTGCCAGAGGTATCAGGTAAACCAGCGTGGAACAATCGAAATACTGCAGAAAAATTTCCTCAACAAGGTGTCAAGAATGAAAAGAGATACGATGAGCGAAAATTACAATCTCCCCAGTATTTTGAACGGCGCAAAGATTATCGATATAGTCATGGGAGTGCTGACAGAAGAAAGTACGACCCCAGAGTTCATCCAGTGGTTGGTCAAAAAGTCGATAGTCAGTGGTATTTAGGAAGTTCGAACAATCAAAATATTCCACCAAGAGAAAATCAGCGAAACCACCAGGAAGGACGCACGTATACCAACAGGGGCGGGCAGGTACCTGTCTTTCTGGTTGATGATGCTTATCATTCGGCTAATAGCCGGTCTGGTGGACAAGGGGTACTTACTTATGGCAATGTGCTTCTAATCCCAGGAAGTGACCAAAGGATTCCGACTAGAAACAGATCGCAGTTTATCTCTCCAGTGGATTATAGGAACAATCAAGAAGCGCATATTTCCAATGTAAGAGTGAATGCTCGAATCCCTCAAAATGTGAATAACCGTCAACAAGTATTTATGTTACCATCAGAGAGGCGAACGTTAGAAAATTATAATCCATCCAATGGTGACCCTATTAAAGTCTATTATCCTACAATGTATTTGAATAGAACAGATAAGAACAAACCACCGCTGATGCTTGTTCCCGTGAATCCTAGGGAAGCTCAAGAAGAAAACGTCTACAATATGAGAGTTAAAGGACGTTACCCTCAAATTGGAAACGAGAATCCATTCTATGAGGACAACCGTAGAAACCACCAAGCCATTCTAGTACCAGTCGACAGACGATCTGAGGAGCCAGGTGTGACTAATATCAGGATACAGATTCCTCAACAGGGAACGTTTTCGCAGCGTGCGTTTGCCAGCAATAGTGATTCACAACGTTCAAATTTCGAACACTTATACATCGACGTTCACAAAGCGAGGGCACCCGAACATCAGAGATCTAGATACTCAAGAGCAGCGAAAAACACGCCTTCAATCGAAGAAACTGAACCAATTTCTCTGGGTTTTGTCGTCGACACAACGGCATCGATGAATACGGAACTGAACGAAGTGAAGTCCTACGTCTCAATCATCATGGATGAGGTGTTGAATAATCGAGGGAGTCATATTGGCAACTTCATATTTGTTCCAATTCACGATGAATGTAAGTGTTCACACATAGTATAATTAACTAAATTTTGTAAATTTGTCTGCAATGCTCAGGAAGTTCATTAGTTAGGAGGGTTGGATCTGAAGGCGTCCGTAGAGAGAGAAAATACTTCAGCGTCCAGTCAGTAGTAAAACGTATAGTACCGGGATTTTACTTTTTATAGGACCGCCAAAATTTGGTGACATTTTGCAGAGATCAGAGTTCTAAATTGGAGCTGATGAACCTTTCCAACCTGCTAGAGGGGGAAGCAGTGAATCACAGAATGTGGTTATTCAGTTCAAACGAATTACGAATTTGTTTGATGAATGAGAGATAGAATGCAGTAAATATACTCCTGCTGAAAATTAGTTCACCACCATCTATTTATTCGTTTGCCCCCTTATTTTTTCCTTTATCAAGTTTTTATCTATATGCATACATTGTTTGCAAACTCAGAAAAACAAATGTAACCAAAAAACGCTGCAAATTATTACACAATGGTTTATTATTTTTATATAGGTAGATCACTCGTCTACAAAATCACCAACCATCCAATATGAAGAAAAAAAGAAAAAAAAAATCAAAAAAATTTAAAAAAAATCAAAATCACCAACCATCGATCGCATTTTGGTCAGCTAAAATTTGAACGGAGATTAGGCCTCTTTTGCGATTCACACTCGTGTTTTGATTTATATATATATATATATATTTCAATATAAACCCTTAAATTCTCGTAGTGAGCGAACGGTTTGTCCTACAGAGCTCCGCGTGGTCTCAAAAAATTCTAAAAATTCTATAGAATCTTAAATTGAAGGAAAAACAATACCTTTATATCAAAATTTTTTGAGTTAGGGCGTTTTCAAAATTTCAAAATTGATTTTGGAACCCTTAGAAGTGACCTACATCATGACCAAATGGAGCCTACATACCAAATTTCATCAAAATCGGTCAATGCTAAGTGGCAAAAGTGCCGCGTACGGCGGACGGCGGACGGCGTACGGCGTACGGCGTACGGCGGACGGCGGACGGACGGCCAAATTTTTATTCGATTTTTGGATTCTACGTACCTTGAAACGTAAACCATCAAATTTTGAGGGGGTGTTAAAAATTTTTTTTTCTTGGTCGATTCCAAAGGTTCATTATTGAAAATAATAAACCAAAAGGCACAAATTCGAGAAAAAAATATGTTTTTAATGAATTATAGAAAAATGTACTTCTTGTGGTAAAATTATAAAAATTGAAAAAAAGGTTTGAATTATGCCAGTTTAGCTTTTCAACACTTGGTATTACCTCCTCTAGCTAGGATGAGGGCTTGCAGCTATCGACCGATGCCTCTAATCAAGTTTTGGATATCTTCCTGGGGATATTGGCCCATTCCTCTTTCGCTGCTGTTTCCAGCTGCTGAAGATTGTCTGATGGTGGATCTCTGGCTCGAATTCTTCTTTTCAGCATGTCCCAAACATGCTCTATCGGATTCATGTTTAAGCTCCTTGGTGGCCAGTCCAGGATACAAAATTTATAAGGGAAGAAGGAAAGAGATAAACGAAAAAATGGATGGTGGTGCGCTAATTTTGAGCAGGAGCGTAGTATTGTATTAAGTTGGTTTTTTATTTAGAAGGCAGTAAATCGTAGCCAAACCTAGTTTTTTTATTAGCTATTTAGCGGAGAACAGTTAAAACTGATTATACCGTTAGAAAGCTGACATCTTAGCATAGTTTTTGGTGTTGTACGCGAAAATCATGCGAGAGTAAAATCCTTACAGCCAAAAGGAAATATGACATTTTTGCGAATTTGGCAAAAATTACATTACGAGATGATTTTTCACCCATCAGGACCCAAAAAATATTTGTTCCATTTGTGCCCCGATTTGTTTTGGTTATTTTCAGTAACTTATAAGGTTTAAAAAGTGGGAGAAAACATTTTCAAAACGCCCTAGTTTGAACATTTTTGATATACATGGTGTATCGTTTTTTTACTTATTTAAAATTGCGACGATTTTGATGCATTTTTTGACACTACCCAGAGCTCTGTGGGGCAAACGGTTGGCTTCCTATGAGGATGATAACTCATTTAATTAGTGAATAAATAATCGAGCAAGAAAACCTTCCCTAAAAATTTGATGGTTTACGTTTCAAGGTACCTAGAATGCGAAAATGGAATAAAAAACGTCTGCCAAGTGGGTGTGGCACATTGCTTCCTCGTATCCATAACCCGTTTATATAGAAGATCCGATGCATAGTAGTTAATCTCAAAGTACCTTTCACTACCCTCATAGGGGACCATCTACACGCTAATCTGGACAATCCTAGAAAATTTCATCAAATTCGGATTAAAAATGTAAATGTTATGGCTGTTACAAGGATTTTACTTATGCGCATGCGCAGAGGCTTCTGTAAATTTTAAGGCCTTGATTTTCATTGGGGACCATCTACAACCTAATCCGCGTAATCCCTGAAAATGTCATCGAAATCGGGTAGAAAATGTGGAAGTTATGGCTGTTACAAGGAATTCACGTTTGCGCATGCGCAGCGGCTACTATCAGTCCGGGGGTGATGATCTTCATTGGGGACCATCTTCAATCTAATCCGCATAATCCCCGAAAATTTCATCGAAATTGGGTAGAAAATGTGGAAGTTATGGCCGTTACATGGAAATTCACGTTTGCGCATGCGCAGCGGCTAGTATCAGTCTGAAGGTTATGATTTTCTTAGGGGACCATCTAAATACTAATCTGTAACATCCCTGAAAATTTCATTGAAATCGGATGGAAAATGTAGAAGTTATGGCCGTTACAAGGAATTCACGTTTGCGCATGCGCAGTCGCTTCTATCAGTCCGAGAATGATGATTTTCATAGGGGACCGTCTACACACCAACCCGCACAATCCCTGAAAATTTTATTGAAATCGGACAATAACTTCGTATAGTTATGCGCGTTACAAGGAATTCATGACAGACAGACACACAGATACGGAACCAAAATTGTTCAGGAAGGTCTAAAACGCAAAACGCGAGTGAAAATTTTGATTATGGAGAACTTTTTTTTTCGTCCTTGAAAAGTGAAAACAAAGCTTCTGCTACCTTGGTAGACTCGGAAGCAATTTTCCGTGACATGTAAAACGTATAGTACCGGGATTTTACTTTTTGTATTTACTTTTTATAGGACCGCCAAAATTTGCTGACATTTTGCAGAGATCAGAGTTCTAAATTCGAGCTGATGAACCTTTCCAACCTCCTAGAGGGGGAAGCAGTGAATCACAGAATGTGGTTATTCAGTTCAAACGAATTACGAATTAGTTTGATGAATGAGAGATAGAAGGCAGTAAATCGTGGCCAAACCAAGCCATCAGACTATTCAAATCTTGGTATGGAAGTATGAACATCCCATGTTTTTAGGTAGTTCCATTTCCATGGTTGTGGAAGAAGATTCATCAGGGAGGTCTTGGGTTAGTTCATACTTGATAGCTTTATTTTCTTCTTAGCCACTGTTTTTAGGATTGTGACATTCTATAACTTTTTATACCATCAATCACTTCATTCACTATCGAACATAATATCGTTCATATATTTATAAATTTATCTAAAATGTAAAGTTCACTATCGTAACATAACATCGTTCAGACTTATATAAATTATGTAAAAAGTAAGATTAGATTCCTATGTTAGTCTATTCTGTCTAGGTATTTCCTACCTCGTCCATCTTTTTTTTTACAAATCGTATTTGGATAGATAAACTTCGTCAAGGGGTATGATAAAATAAGTACCTACATATCACTTCATATTTCAGTGGCAGCGCATGAGAACTATTTGGTCACTCGGGATCGCAATAAAATGGCTCGAACCATCTCTGCGATTCACGTCAGGGGAGGTGGAACCTGTCCCGAAAATTCTCTGATTGGACTCCTCAAAGCCATAGAATTGTCGGAGAAAGACAGCCACATATTTTTGTTCACCGACGCCTACGCCAAGGATTACGAGCTGGTGCCACAAATAATTTCCATGATTCAAAGAAAAAAACCACGCGTGAGTTTCTAAAAATTATAATTACTAGCCAGAAAAACTATAAACACAATTATTATATTATGGTAATTGTAACACATTAACTAGCTCTTAATATTATTAGAGGGCTGGCTCAGGTATAAACCCCACGACAAATTAACTTTATTAGACTGATCTACTAAAAAGTTGATGTAAGGTTGCAATCTCACGGTGGATTCAATCTTTAACCAGCTTGGGTTTGAGTGCAGCTCTACAGCTCAGTGTAGAACTCAAAACCTCTTTCTCCGATATTCAAACAACTTTTCAAAGCAGAATTTGAGCAAATTGACTAATTATCTCGTTATTTCTGGATTTTCATAGTGATAAGTCTAAGTTTCTAAGCTTTTAAATACGTCTTTCGGAGTTATCCCAGGATTTGGATAAATTCATTGATCAAATTAGCAATACATGAAGAGTTGACTTTTCATAGAGAAAGACAGTCTCAGTCTACTTACTATCGGTGATAGGTTGTAGTTTAGAGTATAGGTGTGAAGGCTCTTGAGGCTCAGTCAGATGAATAAATACACTGTTAGGCCGACGTTTCGGTATATTTATATACCATCTTCAGGGCTATAATGAAAAACCGGAGGGGTATAGACACAGCAAAACATCATTCTTGTATAGATAATTGACACTATAATTTTAAGTAGAGATTAATGATATTTTTACATTACTTGTAAGCGGTGTAAATATAATTCTTATGGCTACATCAGAACATTTAAACAACAGCACTTTTTAAAGTGGAAACTTGAACTTTTTGTAAGGTAGAAAGGCTGATTTTATTCGAGGAAGTTTTTTTAAAATCACAATATTGCTATCTGAAAATCAGGTTCACAACCAGAACCAACCTGACAACCTGATTTTCAGATAGCAATATTGTGATTAAAAAAAACTGCCTCGAATAAAATCAGCCTTTCTACCTTACAAAAAGTTCAAGTTTCCACTTTAAAAAATGATGTAGTTTAAATGTTCTGATGTAGCCATAACACATATACACCTCTTACAAGGTATGTAAAAATATCATTAATCTATACTTAAAATGATAGTGTCAATGATCCATACAAGAATGATGTTTTGCTGCGTCTATACCCCTCTGGTTTTTCATTATAGCCCTGAAGATGGTATATAAATATACCGAAACGTCGGCCTAACAGTGTATTTATTCATCTGACTGAACCTCAAGAGCCTTCACACCTATATTCAGTATCAAGCAGTCGAAAAATTAGAACCATTTGTTGTAGTTTAAGTCGCTCAGTTAGCTTTGCATGTCGTCAAATAAGAGCAAAGTGGTGGCTATCAGATTCTGTTTTTTTTTTGTAAGCTTATTTCTCAATACTTGAACTTGTTTTCTATCAACGCCAGAAAAATAGCAAAAAATCTAATACATGGTGGTTCATTTCAGGTTTTCTTTTTGCTGACAGGAAAGTGTAAGAACGCTGATAACGACGATCAGATGTACGCTTTTGACAGAATAGCTGCCGCCAGTACAGGAATAGTGGCTCGGTTGGTTACAGAAAAAACAGGCAACTGGTCATCGAGGAAACTCCAAACGGAGCTCCATGCGGTCAGTATGTGATTGAATTTCTACAAAACTGGGACCATATCTCTACTCTTCACTTGTAACATGTGACCCATTGTTTATTGGTATGATAAACATTTGGGTAGATTTTGGCTCTATGATACACAATAACAAGGCTCTCGCAGCTGATCCAAATTTCTTTTGGTAGCTCCCAGCAGTTTTGAAGTAGCTGAATCAAATGTTCCAGGATGAGGAAGGAAGGAGAAGCTCTCACAGCTGGCCTAAATTCCCCTAAATATCTTCCATTGGTCCCAAATATATGTTTACCAAATTTGAGTGCTTTAGGATAAGGATATTCATCTTAAATGCTCACTGTTCTTTGAAAAATCGGGGCACTATTTTCAAAATGACACCCAGCTGGGTGGCACAATTCATCCGCGTACAATATTGAAGAAGTTGGCTTCATCGTTCACTTACCTCACCAGACTCTACTCTATCATTTCCAATTGAAGAGGCCAGGGGAACAATTCCGTCATTGGCTCAGAGCTGATTTTGAGAAAAATTTATTTTAAAGTTTACCAACTAATGAAGACTTCAAACACGATTTGAAAAGTTCAAAAAATGTTGTATTTGAACCATTAACTATGCAGATTCTCCAAATGTTCCCTAGATAACAATTTTTCAAACTATTTAATCATATTTTATTCAAAATTAGTACTTAGCGAATTTCAGCCCTATTTTACCCCCGGCAGTGGTAATGTGCCAACTTACACGCGCCAGAATACGTTAATTTCTGATGTTTACCAAGAATTTTATGCATTCTTATTGGTCTGGTGGGGAAAGGACACGTCTTTTTGATGTGAATGGATGATTTTCTCCACTCTAAACGTAATTTTCAGGTTAAAACTATAGTTTTAATCTACATATAGATGCGGAGCGCAGAAAATACTGTGACACATTCAAGGTGGAAAGAGTGGTGATGAGGTGGTTCTACTTCTCGAAATCTTTTAGGAACCACTTTGAACCTGATTCAGCCCAAAATGTCGTTGACGGGGGTTTCCCCCTGGACTCAATTGCCTTCAAGTTGCTGTGTTTCAAATTTGATATTGATTGATTATTCATTGGCGAATCTCTCGTACAGGTATTGGAAGCTGTGGCTCGAGAGTTCGAGAAGAATCGCAGAATAGTTACAGAACATGAAGGTGTCGCCACGGGAACGGGTTCCAAAGACATAAAAATCAGCGTGGATCCCGGACTGACGGATTTGTCGTTGACTTCGACGGGCCACAATACGAAAATCAACGTCACAGGGCCCAAAGGACCGCCGAAGGACGTAGTCAAAATCTTGGACATGACTAATATTCAAATCCTCTCCGTGCCAGTAAGTAACATTATTCAGGAAGGTATTTATTTCAAAAGGTACTATAACGATTACCTAGAAATTGTTGCATTATGTGAGAGCATTTATAGAATGAGTAATATCTAAAGACCTTCTCTATAAAACCCTGTCCTTCATTCTGTTCCGAGTAAACTGACGAAGTTGTACTGATTTTGATGAGAGATTCTATTGTGTTTTGGAAGTTTAGAGGATAATTTTCAGGAGCATCCCCGTTCAGTTGAGTAAATCCCTTATTCTTAAATCAGTACCCTTCACTAATGCCGGTGGAGTAAACCATTTCATAAAAAGAAAATTCACAACTTTCCCGTCTAATTTTGATGGAACATAAAACTCTTTGTTTCACATTGCTTCTGTTCTAATAGGTTGATAACATTGTTGTTGATAATTTAATGAAATTTTAACATAAGTGTGGACCTTACTTGTAAAGCTCTATTTTATTAATTATTAAAAGCTTTTATTTAGTTTCACCTGTCCCGTTGTCTGTCAGTCTGTCAGTCTGTAGGTCTGTCAGTCTATCATTAATCAAATCTTGCAAGTTAAATTTGAACCACTTCCCGGTATCCGATTGAGCTGAAATTTTGCATGGATGTGTAAATCGTGTTACGTTTAGCATCTTCTTTTTCCTCATACTATCACGACGTAACACGCTTTTATTAATAAAATTGTGAAAGCAAGAGGAAAAAGAAGGTGCTAAATGTAACTCGCTTTTATTAATAAAATTGGGACTGTGATAAAGTGTTTTATTTTTTATAAGAGGTAATTTATGTTTAACTTTTTAGTTGATTTAATTAAAAAAATAAAAGCTTGTTTTTTAGAAAGTTATTTTTTATTTTTTTAAAAATGTTGAGTAATTTATGTCATACCCAAAGCACAAAATGATGTAAAACTCGAACCATGAGCTCTGATCAATCTAAAAGTCATCTGTTGTCGGCCGACCTGATTCAGAGATTGTGGAGAATATCAAATGGAAACATTAAAATATGAATTATAAATTTATAGGTATTTTTTCTATGTGGTTCTGTTTAGAAACCTGATCCAGGAGAGTGGACTGTTAGTGTAACGAGCCCTGAGTCGCCTTTCAAATTTGTGGCTTCAGGAATCAGCACTACGGACTTCCTGTATGGGTTTTCCGTCACTCCGACAACTGACACGTCACGTCTGTCTAAACATCCCATGCAAGGTGGTACACATTTATAAAATCTTTGAGGCAAAGTTAAATGGTACCCTCGATTTTACAGTATAATTTTTGTATTATGCAATTTCATGAAAAATAGATTAATTTTAAAATTATAACTATATGTTTAGGTGTAAAAAATCATTTGCTGCTAGTTGCCAAGGATCCAACAGTGCTGGCAAACATCAGTAACGTACAGTTAGTCATTGGTAACAGAGTGTTCAAGACTTTACCTGTCAGAGAGGTCAACAAACAGCGAGGTATCTATTCCGGCGGTCCCATACTATTTCCGAACGAATCCTTCAAAATTCGGGTGAGTGCTTCTGATAGTTACTTTCCTTTTTTCATGTTAATAAGCTCGCTGTTGAGCTTAGGGATATATGGAGAATACTGAGCCAATTGATGGCAATATTCTCGTATGTCTGCTCTGTGGTTGGGTTCATTCATATCACGTCTTTTCACAAAGGTTGAACCATGAGTGTTGAACTCAAGAGCAACCGTCATGTTTTTCAGGATATTCTATTTCAAGCTCGGGGCAATTGAACTTTTACATCAGTCGGAGTGTTTTATTCCTATTATACTTCACATACATTACAATATTCTGAATTCAAAGCAACCGAAATTGTTATTGCAAATTCATGATAATTCCCACGTGATTTCAGATCAATGCTTTCACTATAGAGGGATACCCTTTGACGAGGCTCACAAAGGCTACCATAGTACCTCAGATGCCAGGTTGGTAGATTAAAATATCGGTAATCATTATATACTTAAACAATAAATGTCTCCTTCGTGGCTATTCATTATGTTGACAACACCACCGATGAGAAAACGTCAATATCTCGCAATTAGTTCAGGTTATTTAGATAACTAGATTTGGACTGCAGGTGGCATATACCTTTAATATTTTAGTCAGCATCCTTTATACAGGGTATCTGGATGGGCATAACTTCAGGGATCAATTCTATAACTAATTTTCAACAAAATATGTCTCCTAGCACCTTTTTTTTATAATTTTCATAACTCCTGTTATTTACCAAGTGAATTCAAAATTAAAGGTATCGTTGGAAACAGCGTTAAATTTCCAAGCTACCTAGTGTAAAACCAAAATCTTTAGAAATAAACCGTTCCTAAAAAATCAAGTCAAAAAGCCAACTTGAAAATTTTTTCAAAATTTGTTTTTTTCTTTTCGAAGTTTTCATTTTGAACGCCTGGGCGCTCTTCGGAAAAAACATGGTCAAATTGTCTGCTTTCCAACGGTATATCAATTTTTCTCTTTAAAAGTCAAATTGGGAGAGTAAATCAAATCGCACATCCGGAGTAAGACTGGTATAAGTCAAAAAACCCAACTGATGGGAAATCGCATTTAAAGATTTTCGACTTCTTTGTTGTTCTATAACAGTCATCTGAACGAATTTTTTTAATATCTCAAGGGTCTACGGCACTCATATACTATTTAACTATCATGTGCTATACCAAAATTGCTTCGTTACCTCTTCATTTGCGACCAGCATGCTTAAATTGATCAAATTCCTATGATGTACCACTATTACCCCAAGAAATAGTGTAACATCTCAAAATAAACCAGAGTTGTAATTCTAAAAGTGGAACCAATACATGACTTTTCGGATCAAAAGTGGTACATCTCATATTATACCAACGTTACAACATGCAGACCAAAGAGAAATTCCATTTTGTTTTGAAGAAATACTGGTGCATCTCAAAATAAACCTATTGCAAATTTAAAACTAGATCAACCACTCTAATTATTGTTGGATCAAAAGCGGTACATCTGATATATACCAGTATTACACATACCTTGAGTTCATCACACTTCGGCGTCTGGCGCATAACTGAAGTGATCCAGTCTTGCTCCGACGCCATGGTAGAAGAATGGCTCAGAACCATACTGGTTTATCTGCTCTCTAGCGGCCAATAACTAGGTTATCGTTAAACCCGTTCTACCCCCGTGTAGAGCTCGACGAGAGCTATCTGGTGGAATATATAACTCAAAACCGCCAATTTCGGACTTATACCAGTCTTACTACGGATGTGCGAAATGTTAATGCTAGAAAACGTGAGTTTTACTGGACGAGTTTGGTATCTCGTAGCATTTCCTACGTTTTTTTTACGCTGACTCCAATGGTGACACTTCCGAATAATTCTGACTGCTAGAAAGTGGATTTTTCGAGGAAAGTCTTCATTTTTTGTTCATGAAATATGCATTACTCGTAGATGTGGTAGTGAGCATAAAGTAACACCATTCTACTCAATAAAAACATCAATCAGCTTGAAAGTTGATGTTTTAATTGAGTAAAAATTTGTTACTTTATGTCCACTACCATATTTATGAATAATGCTTTTGTGATTGTCAAAATATGAAGGTTTTCCTCAAAAAGTCCACTTTCTAGCAGTCAGAATTATTCGGAAGTGTCACCATTGAATTTTGCGTAAAAAACTACATGAGAAATGATGCCAAACTCGTCCAGTCCTTTTAAGATCGAGGGTGACCCTACACCGCCTAAAACACTCGATTTTCATGTAAAACTCACGTTTTCTTGCATTCAAACTTGATTTACTCTTCCAATTTGACTTTTAAAAAGAAAAATTGATACACCGTTGGAAAGCAGAAAATTTGACCATGTTTTTCCGAAGAGCGTCTATCGAAATGGGCAGGCGATTAAAGTAAAAACTTCGGAAAAAAAAAATCAAATTTCGAAAAAATTTTATAGTTGGTTTTTTGACTTGCTTTTTTAGAAATGGTTTATCGCTAAAAATTTTGGTTTTACACTAGGTAGCTTGGACATTTGACGTTCTTTCCAACGATATTCTCAAATTTGAAATGACTTGGTAAATAGCAGCAGTTATGACAGTTTTAATGACGTAAGGTCGAAAACGCGGAAAAAACTTCGAAGTGAAAAAAATGCATTTTGAGTGGGTTGAGAAAAAATTGCTACGAGATCTTTTTTGTCGCAAATTAGTTTTAAAATCGATCCCTGAAGTTATGCCCATCTTAAGTAAAAAACGAAATAAAATACAAAATACATACAATACATAAAAGGTATATACAGGGTGTCTATAGACACCCTGTATATACCTTTTTTCTTGTACGGTGACACTTTTTCGGTTGCAGGACCTCCGGAAATAGACTGCAAAAAGCGCATGGTCGCCACAGCTGGTAATCCTTTCAACATGACCTGTTCTGTGGAATCTCTGATACAGATGGATATACAAATTTTCAAATATGGTGCAGATGTCGCTCACACTGTTACCCACAGGTAGTCATAGATGGATGTGTCTTCTTATCATTTCATTAAATACGTTCATTTCATCGTTTTCTTTGAGGTGTCGGCGTGGAAAGAATTTTCAGTCGATTGATGGGCGATTACATGAACAGATCGCTTGGCTCCAGCCCAGGGCCGTTTTTCACCAGGATACCTCATTTTCAATAGATTTAAACATTTCTTCGGGCCGCTATTCCTATCCGATCGAGTTCAAATTTTTACCAGAGCTTCATAAGTCCTTTTCAAACAAAGTGTAAACAGTTGGACTCACTCGGACTCGAACGAGACGCAGTAATTTTCGTAATAAGCTGGCACTTCGGTGTTTTCATGCTATCAACTTATGCGGCACGTGTTAGCGTTGTCCGAGAGTGACCAATTTTTTTGTGGGGTACTTACTTAGCTGCCCCATGGAACAAAATGAGGGGGTCGAAACTTCTAATAATACAAGTTGTAAAATAAGAGACAACCTAACGAGCATGAATAGACTGAGTATTGATAATTAATAAATTTATACGTAATTATTCTGTTAATGATTAAATACGATAAATTAGATAGTTTTTTCGTCTAGCAAATACGTATTTTGCTATCAACGTACCTTTCTAACTATCGTCGGGAAAGAATATCACTGTAAAATTCCAACTGATTGCTTCACTAGCAGGGGCGTGGCGTCCATAAGGCTACTCAGGGTCCTACCTCAAAGTTGAAAAAACTCACTTCAAAAAGTGTTCTCCCCAAAGTAGAAAAAAAATCCCTAGTAGAAAGTTTTTTTCCTCAAAACTCACTGATGATGGAAGCATGGACCTTTTACAAGTGTAAAATTACAAGTAATTATGATGTCAAGGATCCATGGTGAAAATAGAAAGTGGAAGTTGGTCACTAGAAGCTGTTCCCACGACCAGCACCTAGACTTAGGACCTAGAGAGAAGAAGAAGACGAAGAAGTAGTAGGGAATCAATAAGTATCCAACAGTCGATTGTCTACTCTTTAATTTCCAATTTTTGTGAGAAAAAAAAATTAAAAAAAAAAAAAAACACGTTGCCAAGGAAACACTGGGGCACAAACCGTTTGGACCCTGGAGTTCCCATGGTTACGTGTTTTTATTAAGATTATGCCCCACCCATTTCTATCAGAGGACTTCTTGTTCGATGAAAAATTGTTGGTAATGCTCGACTATCACCGTAGGAAGTCCCACTGAGGTGGAAATCCCACTACTCGTTTTTAGCGCATATCTCCATTTACAATTTGATTAAAATTGATCCCCAAATAGGTATTTTATTAACTGGAATGAAGTTGAGGTGTGATTGTTCCCCAGTGGGTCCTCTGACACAAAACTGTGTATGCTTGTTCCTAGGGTCAAGTTCGTGTATTTTGTCGTATGGTGCCCCACCAGTATGGTCACCCAACACTAGGGACGTATCTTATAAATAGAACAAATTATATTATCGGGTAATTGTGTACCTTGTTTCATACCACTTCTGTCCTGCCCATGTTACCATCTCAGCCAAACTTCTACTGTGATTCTCAACTTCCCTAAACTCACGACGAGAGATCGAGGGACCTACATCATTCAAGCAAATAACTCAGCAGGCTTTGTCGATCAAGAAATCGACCTTGAAGTTCAAGGTAATATGTGCATGATTTCGCCGTTATTTATAACTAGGTATCTACAGGATGTATTATAAAGGAGGAACTTCAAGTTTAAGTGTGAATTCTTTAGAAAGTTCACACACTGTCGTCAAGTTCAGGGTATCATCATTCAGCACTACCATAACAGTTGGCACCAAAACATGATAATTTTAATAAACGAAAAGAAAAAGTTTCCATAAAAATTAGGTTAATAACATCATTAGAGTTGTGTTCTTACTTTACATTACTCTCTTTGTTTGTACCTACTTGAAAATTATCATTGTAATTTTATACACATTTTGTTCACATTAAACTTCGTACCTAGTTATCCTAACAATTTTGTGTATGAAACTTATACAGGCGCTTTCACATTAAAGAAATCTAGTTCAAATTTAGTAGTAAAGCACCTTCTTTTGATGTTCACATACGAAATTACCCATTGCCATTGCATTTCGCATTTTCAGCATTCCCACCGGAAGATGTTCGTCTCGAACCGAATTTGGTCAGCCTCCCTGGTAAACGACTTGTTATAGATTGTTACGTTTCGAGTAAAATAGATTACTCCGTGACCTGGACGAAGAAAGACAAATGTAAGTTACGAATGATCGGAGTTCGTTTTAACCATTATTTGGAAATATCAACTTTTGGAATCGAACATGAAATTTTTCCTGGATTGGATAAATACACCGTTTTGAATGGTGTAGAATCCCACCAATAATTCTTGGACATCCCAAAGTTCAAAGCACCAAAACGCTGCAAATTAATACACAAAGGTTTATTATTTTTCTATGTAGATAACTCGTCTGCAGAGAACACGGCTCCATTTGGGGTCTAGTCCCGAAGATTTTGTTTGATGTAGGTCACATCTAAGGGTTCAAAAATACATTTTGAAATTTTGAAAACGCCCTAACTCAAAAAATTTGTATATAAAGGTATTGTTTTTCCATCAATTTAAGATAGTATAGAATTTTTAGAATTTTTTGAGACCACGTGGAGCCCTTTATTACAAACCGTTCGCTACCTATGAGAATTTAAGTCAGAAACACGAGTGTGAATCGCGAAAGAGGCCTAATCTCCGTTCAAATTATAGCTGGGCGAAATGCGATCGATGTTTTTCTTCATATTGGATGGTTGGTGGCTTTGCAGACGAGCGATATATATAGAAAAATAATAAACCATTGTGTAATAATTTGCAGCGTTTTTTTTTCTTCTCAAATTACTGAACAACTTCTAAACAACTTTGTCTCTAAACTAAGCCATAACTAATCCGAATTGATATAAAAACGACAATGATGTCAATTAGTTCTTATCAGCATATTTGCCATCAAGAAATTTAATGTATGATTGTGTCTAGATCATAGAAGTGGCGCATTTGAATTGGTTGAAAATGACCACTTATCAATCGAAAATGACTCAATTATTATCGATGCTGCACAGCCTGATGATGAAGGATTGTATATCTGCACGGCGATGAATGAAGGTAAGTTTGAAGAGTTTTTCAGAGCTCATAAAATGAACGGTTTTACACGTACTCCTAGTGAGAAGTTAGCGAATATTGTTACCACAATAAGCTCAAAATCCAAATATAAACACGATGGACACGACGATAAACATGATGTGTACAGTATTTATACTGATTTAGAATCTTGAAATTATATTGAAGCGCTCTTGAAATCCATAAGATGTCGAAAGCAATCATTGGAATTTAAATTTCGTCGTTTCAGGAGGTAAAAAATCGGCCAGCACATATCTGACAATTCAAGAAAGACCCAGCGTATTTATTGATAGATTCGATGAATACTTCCGGAAAGGTAGTCAAATAACGCTCGTTTGCCGGGCTGAGAAAGGTATACCCGCCGTGTCTTTGACGTGGTACGACAATTATGGACTAATCGAGGTTGGTGTTTTTAGTTATTCCTTCCAGAATTCAAAAATAGATCTCGATTCGGTCAAAATCTACCATAATTAATTTTATTTTTGCGGGTTTATGTAAAACTTGTTTGATGGCTTGTTTCACCAATGAATCATATTTTCAGACTGGCTCAGGGATTTTGTCTAACAAGAGGATTTCACCTCGGAGGGATGGGTCCTTGGTATTATCCATAAGCAACGCTAACAAACAGGACTCCGGAACTTATACTTGTTTTGGAAGAAATACCGTCGGTAGAGGCAAGTGAGCTATTCCTTCTCTAAGTTTATACAAAGTTTGAATTAGACTCGACTCCCCAAACTTCTAGGATCGATTCTAAAACTAATTGTCAATAATTGTTGTCTCATAACTTGATTACCTACCTACAAAACCGAATCTTTTTGATTTAAAGATTTTTTCGTAGACCTTGCAACGTTAAAATGGCCACAGCTTCCTCAATTTTTAGGAAATCAAAAATCTAACGACACCTTTGGAAAGGACGTTAAATTACCTATCAAAATTGTTGATCAAACAAAATGTTTTAAATTTGGCTAAGGATAAAGAGTCGACGAATTGAAATTGACTGATTTGTTGAAATCACTTCTTGTTTGATCCGTTGTGGATTACGACAGCCGCTTTCTAGAGAGGAAAAACTCCCTCAAAACGTCAGCTTTCTAACGGACTACTTAAGAGAATTTTAAAGTTGAACTTGTATGAAAAAATTGGGTTTGAATGCATAAACGTGGATTTTACCGCAAAATCGACAAAAAAGTAGTTCTTTAATTTTTGACGAATTTTATATTCACTTCTACATAATTGCTTCCGAGTCTACCAAGGTAGCGGAAGCTTTGTTTTCACTTTCCAAGGTTGAAAAAAAAAGTTCTCCAAAATCGAAATTTGGCTACTGGTAGTAGCCGCTACGCATGCGCAAATATGAATTCCTTGTAACAGCCATACCTACCACATCTTCTATCCGATTTCGATGATATTTTTTGGGATTATGCGGATTAGGTTGTAGATGGTCCCCTATGAGAGTAGTAGAAGGTAATTAGTGATGATGTTTTGAAATTAATTGCTATGCATCGGTACATCTATACAATCGGGTTATGGATACGAGGAAGCTTTGTGCCACACCCACTTGGTAGACATTTTTTCCTTATTTCTCTTGTCTTAAATAATAAGAAGAGTCTTGGGAATATGATCGATTCAGCAAGACACATTATGTAGAGACCCCACTTACTTCTTCTCGGAAATCTCTTGCCAAAATGCTGATTTCGTATTAAAAACGCTGCAAATTATTACACAATGGTTTATTATTTTTATATAGATCACTCCTCTGCAAAGCCACCAACCATCCAACATGAAGAAAATCATCGATCGCATTTCGGTCAGCTTTAATTTGAACGAAGATTAGGCATCTTTTGCAATTCACACTCGTGTTTCTGATTTATCGTACGTAAAAACCTTTAAATTCTCGTAGGGAGCGAACGGTTTGTCCTACAGGGCTCCGCGTGGTCTCAAAAAATTTTAAAAATACTATACCATCTTAAATTGAAGGAAAAACAATATCTTTATATCAAAATTTCTTGAGTTAGGGCGTTTTCAAAATCTCAAAATTCATTTTTGAACCCTTAGAAGTGACCTACATCAACCAAAATCTTCGGAGCACAACTAGGCCCCAAATGGAGCCTACATACCAAATTCCATCAAAATCTGCCAATGCTAAGTGGCAAAAGTGCCGCGTACGGCGGACGGACGGCCAAATTTTTTTCGATTTTTGGATTCTACGTACTTTGAAACGTAAACCATCAAATTTTGAGGGGGTGTTAGAAAAAATTTTTTCTTGGTCGATTCCAAAGGTTTGTTATTGAAAATAATAAACCAAAAAGGTTAAGAGACCAAAGTGACGCATATTTTTTTAAATGAATTTTATTGAGATTGGATCATTGTAAGGGCTCTCTTTGATTTTCATCCAATTTTGAAGCGTTTCTTCGTGCTGGTTGGAATCTGATTGGCGTATGCGCAATCATGAGTCCCCTTAATGGATCAAGAGTGGGTTTCTTGGACGTTTCAATGATACCTACGTTGCAATCATTCGTAAGAAGCTGTGTCAAACCCACTTGCCCGGCTTTTCCCCTGTTTCTGTGTCAATTTTTTGGCGAAGCTCATCAAAAAGAATGCCAGTAAAAAGCGTAGAAGTAGTTCAATAGTTTTTATTTGCAAATCCTAAAAACAGGCATTACAAACGTCAAGTAGAATTACAAATTCAATAAGGGCAGTGCCGATCACATGTGGGTGAAGGGAGCGCAGGAAAGAGCCCCCCCCCCACCCGCCGGCCGGCGCCACCCGACCGGTCCCAGGCCCCACCCACCATGACGGCTCACCGCATAAGGACACCCATGAGGGAAACGACTGCCATGCCAGCGACCAGCCGTCCCCAACACAGGACATCCCCACGGATCCCATTCCCAACAGGGAAAAGAGAACAAAAGAGCCGCCCCCAGGACCGATAGGGCGACCACCGACCAACAGGAGAGAAGAACCCACCCATACACTCATTCATTAAATAAATACATTCACACCACTAATAATTAATTTTTAAATATAACAAAAAAACACAAAGACAAAAAATATCACAGATCAGACACTTATCACTATACTAGACAGAGTACTTACAGTAAAAAATTCCTCTGCTAGACAATTAAATCCAACTAAATCTAAATAAACCCTATTATTCTTATTCATTCAATTCTTTTGAGTCGTCAATATACACATTACAAATAGTTAAATATACCATTGAATATTAAAAAAGTCACTAACTGAAGTAAAAGCCAGTTCAGCCAGTTCAGCCTGTAAAACTTTCATTTTCAGCATCCGTGTAAATGGTTTCTCCGAGAGGTTGCGGATATCGGTGGGTAAAGCATTAAATAATCTTGATCCGATCTGGTAGGGATCACATCGCTGGACCACGCTGAGGCGGGTAAACGGTATAACAATATCTTTGGCAGTTCTTGTAAGATACCAATGAGAGCTTGACACCGTCTTGAGGTGAGGCAGATTTGATTTGGTATTAGTCAAAACAGCAAGGACATATTATGTGCTTATTAAGCACTTGGTAGAGTGAGCACATTTAGCCGAACGAACGACCCTCTGCAGCTAACACCCCATCGGAGGCCAGCGAGGGTGCGAATGACACGCTTCTGTAATTTGAAAACCTCCACTGAGTGATAAGAATTCCCCCACAATGCTAAACAATAGGACATTCTGCTTGCAAAACAGGCGTGATAAATTGTGAGAAGAACATCCTTCGAAACTATCCATGCTGATACAATATCTTGATTGCTCTTCAGTTGTATATTGGCCAATTTACAATGAGTGAACACTATCATTGCAGATTCTAAAGTGGCTGTGCTGAAGTACGTGGAGTTGCCGACAATAGAAGCTCGCGAAAGTCGACTGCAAGCGCTCAAGGGTGACCGTTTAACGCTGGAATGCAGTAGTTCCGGTGTCCCAACACCCAACATTACCTGGTCAAGAATCTCATCAGGAAGTCATCGTACGCGTTTGGAAAGCGTGAGTTGGAGTCCTTTTTGATGGTAGTAATACATGCAATACTGATAGTTCTGAATAACGTTGTTAAATATTAACATTGTTCAACGAATTCTTATTTTTGCTAGAATAGAAAAGATTCACCTGGGAAATACCTAGAGATCGAGGCCGTGGATCATTCGGACGCGGGAACGTACATTTGCACGGCAACCAACCCTGGTGGGTCCGTTGAAGACTGGATTGAAGTTCTAGTCGGTGAAACACCGCGTATTGTTCGTTTGAATAAACGTAAGTTCTACCCTGTTACTATAGTTATTTACTCTGTAGATCTATAAGGAAGTCTGCCCCATTCTAGCTAAGTTCCGGGTGGCCAATTATGGCACATCTTGGCTCCCTAGGGATGCCTTACAGTGTGTCGTAAATTAGGAATTGGTTGCTATTCTATTGAATAAATAGCTCGGGGATATAGAACAGAAGCAGTCCGGCATTATAAATGGGGAAGATTAATACAGCTATAAGTATAAGAATAGTAAACTTTATGTGAGAAAATTAATAAAACAAACAATTTGGTATCAAACAGGAAATACGGTATAATGAATTATTATTGTTTAAAATAAGCGCATAATTTGACAGACGGGCATAGCCCATTGCCAATATAGTAAAGTAAAAGTAAGTAAAGTCCAACCATCTCAAGTAAAATTGCAGAGATTTTCCATGGATCGATGGCGTAGACATCGCGGTCAATCTTGTTTCAATGGAAACGTTTTAGGGAAACTCCAGCCACCACTATTAGATGAACGCTATTCACGTGGGAGGGAGGGAGAGCGAAAAATGATCACTGTCAAAAGCTCAGGAAGGTAAGAAAGTTGGTGGTAAGTCTTCAGCTGTACTCTGCTCTTTTCCCCAGGGCCGTCAAATCTTCCAGCCAGGCTGGCCAAACCAACCCCTGAAGAGCAGCCATGGGCAATGTAGACTGGGGTTGATGATATTCCATGCTAAATGTTTAATTGTCAGACAACTAGCCAAAGCTTCACAATTCTGAAATTCTCAACGCATCATCGGTCTCTTCTTTCCAGAAAATGAAGCCACCATAAACCATCCAGCCGAACTTATATGCGAAGCTAGTGGAGTTCCAGACTCTGTCATAACTTGGTTTCATGTTCGTCCAGACGGCACCTCCATCCCAATCATAGAAAACACTGAAGATGGAATTCTCAGGATTAATAGTAAGTAGGTATTGATGAAACTCGGAGCTTTGTGTAACGGAAAATATGACTATGAGTATCACCTAAAAGATCAAATCAGAACTCAAATGACTTTCAATGTGATACCCACTATGGCTCTCAAATAACCATAAACTTGGTCACCACATCACGAAGAAACTGTGGAGGTTGGGATTTTTCTTGTTAATTAATGAAAATAAGATTGAGTATTTCTTAGTAGTGATGCTCTGTATTAAACCTGTAGTAGAGTCAACTACGGAATAGTTTCGTTACGTCAACTGCGGTTATACGTTGAACGTAAACAACCATAAACTATTCTTTAGCTGACTACAATACTAAAATAAATACAGCTAGAAAACGGTAGATATGTAGATAGTTATCCATGAAATTTATGATACTTTTCTCACATAAAAGACTCGAATCCATTCCATTATGTTTCTTCCGACTCAAGTAAAGTGAAAAACACAACAGTATATTTCCAATCTAGTTTCAATAAAATGAAACAAAGTATAAATTGCCTTTATCACGATTAAACAAAAAAGAGCTTTTATTCGTGTAGCGACTAAAAAGTTCGATCTTCACGCACATTTACACAGTCCCTGAAAATTTCATCGAAATCGGACAATAACTTCGTTTAGTTTTCCCGTTACAAGGATTTCATGACATACACACAGACAGACATACACGGAATCTGATGATCCGACCAATAGGTGCACGCAAAAAATTAATTATAAAAAAGTAAACATGATCGGGAAAATTAAGTTCATAATTTTACGCTTCCAATGTAGCTCTACATTCATGAGCAGTCCACGTTTGAAAATAGAGTTGTTATATTGGTCATTTTCCTAGAAAGGGACAATCGGTATCCCAAGATTTCAAAAAACTTAAAGTCCGACTCAAGTTCTGCCGAAAATCAGGGATTAACCTCACACCATACTGATTGAATTTCGACGAAAGAACACACAGTGGGACGCTTAATTAATTTATTAAAAATTAAAGAAGAAAACCTATGGAAAGAAACCTATTGGCGTGGTTTCCGCGTAAAGGAAAATACTCGGAACCCCATCTCCATGAGGAGCGAGAACTGGGAGTTATTTCAAAAATTGAACCAGGGCGGGGCGCAGGTATAGAAAAGGGTTAAACCAACGTGGAACACGGTTTTTTGTGATAGCAACCTAGAAACCTCCGAAAGTAACCAAGTAATCTCAATTTATCGGTTTTTCGAGTCAAAACTTGGTACCAGGGGATTTTTTTGGTTGCTGAATTCAGTTTTGAGATCGAAAAATGTAAAGTTTTTAAATCGCAACGGAAAATTCAAATTACATTGTTAACAACTTGAAAAAAGTATTTTTTTGTCTTTTGAAAAAGGTAGATAAAAGACACAAGTTCCTGGGTGGCACTTAGATTTTTCAGCTTTTCCCACATTCTGGTGCTGTTCTGCTGAAGTGTAACCATATCGCTGGAACCAGCTCGGTATAAACAAGAACTAGAGACCAAAAAGAAAAAATAATATCGATTTCTTGCCGTTTCACAGAGGGCAGATGAAAGACAGACGGTGACTGTGACACCACGTTTTTGCAACTGAAACCACCTGTGCACGTCTCCACATAGAAGAAATACGACTCCCGCTGCTTTCTTTGATAACCTAACGACTAACCTCGCCTCTTACAGTGGTAGTAAAACCGCGGGAAACGATAAAAAGCCGCCTAAATACGAAAACACAAAAAAGGCAGATTAAAGACAGAAACCTCCGGACAAGCATATTTTATCCTCCTGCTCGCTTTATTTGCTTCTGAAAAAATCTGCAAACCCATTTTTTTTCATGTCAGATTACATGGCAGATTACTGGACATTTAGCAGTTTAAACTTTAATTTCTATATTTTAGCGTGAATAAGTGCATATTTTATTGATTGCCCGAAGTAGAACAAAGTTGATAGTTTATGGAGAATTGTTTTTAAACGCCTAAATCATGGGCATTCGGAATCTTCTCTGGACAACGATTGGCCCTTTCTGGGAAAATGACCCATATTATATCCGTGCTACTTTGTATGAGGAAGCTCACCCAACTTGGTAGACATTTTTATTTGGTTTCAATTATGAATAAAGGATAATAGAGCTCGCCAGGCACCCAAAATTATGCTGAAACTCCAAATAGTTTCACTTTGATTTGAATTCCTCGTTTTCTGCATTGATATTACTTTACTGAAATTTTTTGAAAAAAAGGTTAATTTATTTACGAGTATGTAATGTTTTCAGGCACTCAACTCGAAAATGGCGGCACTTACGTTTGTATGGCTCAAAACCCTTTCGGAAGAGCTGAGTCTTCAACTGTTCTGGTAGTTCTGGGAGCAGGTAATTACTATGAGCTAGGTCTACTTATACTACATTGAACTGAAGACAGAGATACTACATTACAGTGTAGATTCTAAGAAAGTAACTATTTCACAGTCGGTTTGTATAATACTTAAATATATATTCATAATTTTTAGAACAATCTGTATTCGTTATTCATCAAATTTTGGTTCATGAAAAATATTCTTGAATCATAATTTTTCTTCTTCTTCACTTTCACGCAGTCAAACCTCAAATATCGAAAACCGGAAAGCAGGAAGTTGTGAAGACCCTTGCAACCAGAAAAGTGACTTTGATGTGTCCTATAGCAGAAAGCATTCCTCCTCCAACAATCAGGTGGTTTTTGGAACAAAGACCGATCCAAAACTCTGCTGGAATGATCGTTTCCAAGGTTAGCAAGTAAATAATCCGAATTTTTTCGGGTCAGTTGGGTTATTATTGTTTGTATCATACACTTTCAGTGAGGAGGGAGCTATTTTTCGTTACTATCTAACATTGGTCTAAGATGGCTCAAAATGGGTCCTTTTAGGGGTTAAAATACTATGTGTTGTGCTCAGCGACCTCTTCGCATTTCTGTTCATTCGCTTCCTTAGCTCATGTGGTAGGAGCTCCGACTCAGAATCGGAATGATAGGAGATCGATCCCCGGTCGAGGGAAGTTAATTTTTGATGATTCAACAATATGGCGCAGTCGTACCGGACCCAAATGGTCTCCTCAGTATTTCTCAGAGAAACAATAATTCATTAAGATTAGGTCATCAAAACAACTCCCTCCCAAGACACGAGTTGAGCCACCACCTATGCGGACAAAAGTTGAGGTCAGCAGATCCTCTGCCCCATCAATAAGGAAGAATAACAAAAAAACTCCGAAGCCAGTCAAAAATAAGCGTTCTCACTGGGTTGTAAAACGCCGGCCAAAGCTGCCTCTCACCACCCTGACGAGGTAACGGAGTACCTAAGATTTCCTAACGGGGGAGAGATGTTGTGATCAGCGACCTCTTCGCATTTCTGTCCATTCACTTCCTTAGCTCATGTGGTAGGAGCTCCGATTCAGAATCGGAACGATAGGAGATCGATCCCCCGTCGAGGGAAGTTAATTTTTGATGATTCAACATATCGTAGATCGCACATGCTTATTCTTGAATTTATCGAGTATTGACGAAGAACAGGTACAAACTCGCTTTTGTTCATCTGGTTAAACATAAGAGGACTGTACAAAATAGAGTCAAGGATTAAGGAAAAAGAGGAAAAGAGATGGAAGAAGAGGAACAAGGAATTGTTGTTTACGAAGAGGTAAACATAAACTGTCTTGGATCTGAGGCAAAACTTATCTCGTGTTCTGACGTGAAAAAGACTAGTTCAAACATTGTTCTTGCTCAATATTCTTTCTCTCGTTTCGCTTTGTTCTTGATACTCAATTAGGTAGTTGCTGGCAACTCATATGTTTAGACTGAGGAAGAGAAGAGAGTTGCTCCTGTAGCTTTTGTACACGATAACATCGAGAAGGAAATAGCAAGTGATATATTTTGGTTTATTATTTTCAATAACGTACCTCAGGAATCGAACGAGAAAAATATTCTACCCTCCCCCCTCCATCAATATTTGTTGGTTTACGTTTCAAGGTAATCCCAAAAATTAAATAAAACTTTTTCTGTCCACTTTTCACTGTCTCCTTTCTTGAGTTAATTTGGATCGTTTTTTATCAAATTTAGTATATGGGTACGATTCGGGTTCTTGTGCCGCGAAGGTTTTGGTTATTGTGAATCACTTCTGTGGGGTGAAAAATAGAAAAATAGGGGTTGAAATTTTCCAAACGCCCTATCTCAAAAACTTTTGAGCTTTGTTTTTTTCACGAGGTCTTGAAGTTGCAATGAATGATGGCAGAAACGAGAGATGAATTACGAATGAGGTTTCTCCCTTCGCCTTCCCATGCTCAGACCTGTCCGCATCTACAGTAATTAATTATTCGAGGAACTTATTTTCAACATTCGGCTTGCCTGCTTACATACATTCAGATCGTGGATCAGCTTTCATGTCAGCCAACCTCAAAGCTTTTCTGACATCGCAAGGAATTGCTATAAGACGAACGACTTCTTACAACCCTAGAGGTAATGGCCAGATTGAACGGTACAACGCCATAATCTGGAAAAGTATACAGTTGGCTCTCCGATCTGCAGGGTTGGACCCGCGACAGTGGGAACAAGTTCTACCTCAAGCTCTACACTCCATTAGATCTCTCCTGTGCACAGCCACTAACACAACTCCCCACGAGAGGATGTTCTCTCATTCGCGTAGATCAGCAAACGGGCAGTCCCTCCCAATATGGCTATCGACACCTGGACAAGTGCTGATGAAACGTCCACCACTCCCTGGAAGCAAGTACGATCCAGCCATTGTGCAAGTAGAACTCCTGGAGGCGAACCCTGACTACTCACCCGTGCGGCTACCGGATGGACGAGAGACAACGGTCTCAAATCGCCATTTGGCCCCTATGGGTGAAACTTCTGAGGATTCTGAAGAGGAAGATGTTCAAAACCAAACCATAGACGAAGTTTCTGAGCCATCTCCTTCAGCACCTAGTTCCTCTAGCCCAGTTACGACACCCTCCACACCGAACCAAGTTCTGAGGGGTTCAGAAAGGAACAGGCAAACCCCGAAGCACTTGGAGGACTAAGTTCTAAACTAAAGAGTGGGAAATTGTTATAATCACATGTTCGTGTTTCCTAGTTATGAGTTGGGTACTTATTTCTCAAATTTACTTTCTCATTTATACGTAGGATTTTAAGTGGAACAAAGCCTATAATTCTACGGCTTTCTTTATTACAGCGTCCACGAGTTGTGAATTATTGCAAATACAATCTCGTTCGCTGACAGAAATAGGCCGAATATCCGTTCAAATTTCAGCCGGTCAAATGCGTTGTTTGTTCATTTCATTCCCTAGAATGAGCCCCGTTGAGCCGTCTTCTACCAATTGGTGGTTTAAAGCCCACTACATTTCAAGTTGAGTTAAGTTTATAATGTTTTGTTATTTGTTGTTTCTGAAAAGTACCTTTGTTTCTAAAATACCACGAAATGATAACCATTATATTTTGTTGGGCTCTTAAGGAGGATGGATCGCTGACTATAACGAATTTTCACTCCTCCCTCTCCGGGAACTACACCTGTGTTGCTGAAAATCCCGTCGGTAGCGACAACAAGACGATCTCTCTTGAACTATATGGTGAGTAACTGGATACCTCTGCTATCTATTATGAACCGGCGTTTGAGAATGGCTGTTATTCATACTTTGGTAGGATTTCCGCAGCTTTACCTGTGATCGAAGCACTGCCAGCTACGAAAAGCGTAGTCGAAGGAGAGCGGTTTTCCATTGTTTGCCAAGCTAGGGGAGACCCGGAACCGACAATAACATGGTCGAAGGAAAGCAGGTGAGGTTTGAGATGCCTTATTTTATTAAAGTAGAAAACATTTGAGGTTGGGATAGTCTCCCACGAATCTACGTATTGGACGAATCCACTCAAAATCCTTAATTACAGTGAGTATTTAGGGTTCTATCTAGTGAAAAAACTTGAATGTTCAATAGAATTACAAATTTTACCAAATTACCTTCTATACTTTTTTTATAACAATTAATTTTTCACTGTTTTTCCATGATTAAGGACATTTAGTTCATAAATAAATTATTCCATTAGGTACCTATGTTTGGATGTTGAAGACAATTATGTGACTTGAGATGAAACAGTACGTGTACATAACGTAAGGCTTCACACTACCTTCTTTCAAGGAAAACCCAAATATTGGTTTATTATTTTCAATAATGAACTTTTGAATCGACCAAGAAAAAATTTTTTTTAACACCCCCTCAAAATTTGATGGTTTACGTTTCAAGGTATGTAGAATCCAAAAATCGAATAAAAATTTGGCCGGCCGTACGTGGCACTTTTGCCACTTAGCACTGACCGATTTTTATGAAATTTGGTATGTAGGCTCCATATGGGGTCTAGTTGTGCCCCGAAGATTTTGGTTGATGTAGGTCACTTCTAAGGGTTCAAAAATAAATTTTGAAATTTTTAAAACGCCCTAACTCAAAAAAAATCGATTTAAAGGTATTGTTTTTCCTTCAATTTAAGATTCTATAGAATTTTTAGAATTTTTTGAGATCACGCGGAGCTCTGTAGGACAAACCGTTCGCTCCCTACGAGAATTTAAGGGTTTGACGTATGATAAATCAGAAATACGAGTGTGAATCGCAAAAGAGGCCTAATCTCCGTTCAAATTTTAGTTGACCGAAATGCGATCGATGTTTTTCTTCATGTTGGATGGTTGGTGGCTTTGCAGACGAGTGATCAATATAGAAAAATAATAAACCATTATGTAATAATTTGCAGCGTTTGTGATTCGTACTCTCATCGATTTTTCTATTTTATTTTAATAAAATTAAAAAGATATTGTTTTGATGAAGGCGAATTAAGTTACTAGAGCTACTTCTGTCAGAAGAAAGTACTCTGTGTGATTACTCTTTCGCATGAACTCACTAAGGTGCTAAAGAGTTGAAAGTTACTCCTCTCCACGGGCGATTAGAGTATTACGGTTTTTGTATTTTCGGAACCAGTCACGTTTCGAGTCAGCCGGTTTTGAAAAAATATCTCCCACTTTCTCAAATTTCGATGCTCCGTTTACCTCGATACCAACCATCAGTGCTGGAGTTTCATCGATATTTTCCCTTTACGACTCTTCCCATCTGACAGTTGATGTCTTGAGAGATTTTAAAAATGCTGCAAAATTAGTACACAACTGTTTATTACTTTTCTGTAAAGATCAGATAGGGGGGATTTAGACACCATACAGGATACCTAACCTGGCTGGTGCCCACGTGTTCTGGTATATTTCACAATAAACAAGCATTTAACTGTTTTTTATCGTCTGGGTAGTATAATTCGTTTCTATAAATTCAACACTTTCTTTAATTGATGAAAAACTCCATGAAAATTCACTGATTTGGTAATTAATTATCTTCATTAGGCAAACAGTATGAACAATCAATTTATTTCACATAACAAGTATTTTTTCTGAGGAATAATTGCCTGGAAAATTTTTTCGAAAACAATCTAGGAGTTTTGAATTTAGTTTAGGGTCACTGACTCCAGCTCCTTCTATGAATCCAACACTGAATCGCATGCTCTCCATTTCCTTTTCGTTCCACGAAGGCACATTGAAGCTGCACGCAGTATGGAGGACAACCTCGTCCGTAGCCATCCCTTCACTTCTTTTATTGGCCAATACCACATCTCACACTAGAACCTTCAAAAATGCTGCCATTTTTGGTGCAAACGTAGGGTATTCAGACGTTACAGGACCTCAAAGCTCAGGACCTTAATGAAAAAAATACCGTATATCGTGATTGACAGTAACCAAAAGCTTTGGGGGACAACTAGACCCCAATTGGTGCCGATTTCATCAAAATCGTTCCAAGGGAACTGTTAAGAAAGTGCTGCATACGGCGGACGGACAGAAAATCTTTTGATTTTTGGATTCCGCACACCTTGAAACGCAAAGTATCAAAAATATTGAAGGGAGTTAATTTTTTCCTTGCTTGATTCCAAAGGTTCATTATTAAAAATAATAAACCATAACAGCTCTACAACCATTACAAATTGGAGGCAATTTTTTTTTGTTTTGTTATTGGGACGGGGCAAGCCCTTAGTCACTTAGACCATAAGTTTGATCTATTGTGACAGGATTCCCTTTTTCACTTAAGTGCCCGTTTGAAAACCTCTTCTTTCACTAAGTTTTTCGGGCGTTTCCCGAGCAATTTCGGCGGGGACAAGAGTCCCCTTACCGAAATGCCGGAATCTGGTAGATGCTGCAGCAGGACACTCACAGAGGATGTGTTCTGCTGTTTCGACTCCTTCGCAGCAGAGCACCCATTCAACTGACCTGGCCTTGCCCATCTTGTTGAGATGGTATCTCAGGGGGAAATGGCCAGTCAGGAGACCCACAATGGTGCGAAGGTCCTTCCTCCTTAGTGACAGCAGAGCTTCTGCTCTTTTTTTAGAGATGGTGATTAGCTGCTTGGCTTGCCTCTGCTTTGGAGTGTTGCGCCAATGTGCAGCTCTTTTGCTGTCCTCCCATTTTTGGACCTGTTGAGTAATGAAGCTCTTAGTGACCCCGAGTAGGGGTTCAGGACCAAAACATTGGGATTCCGATCCCTGCTTAGCGAGTCGATCGGCTTCTTCATTGCCATCTACTCCTTAATGGCCAGGGACCCAGAGCAAAGTTAACTAATTGCCCCGAGCCGCAGCCTTCAGGGAGTCCAGACAATCCCAGGTTAGCCTTGATGTTATTGAGTAGGCTGCAATGGCCTTTAGGGCTTCCTGGCTATCAAACATTATGTAA
This sequence comes from Apolygus lucorum, assembly GCA_009739505.2. Taxonomy (NCBI): domain Eukaryota; kingdom Metazoa; phylum Arthropoda; class Insecta; order Hemiptera; family Miridae; genus Apolygus; species Apolygus lucorum. The sequence continues at coordinate 36,172,036 of CM019178.2, forward strand.
ATTCTCGCACCTTTGAGTCGTTTTTTGGCGATCTCTTTCAGCTGATAAATGGTTGCTGTAGTTCGTAGGGGTTTAGTTAGGCTGAAATTTCGGCCTTTGATCCCTAGGCCAGCTTTTCTATTCATCACAGGCCCATCTGTGTACCACAGAAGTGAACCTGGTTCATATTGAGGCGTGCCTCTTTTCCAGCATTCACTATCATTAATGATCACTCTAAAGGGTAGGTAAAAGCTCATTCCCTCTGGCAATGTCAGGGAATGACTTGGCCACTGGATCGGTGTGGACTTAGTCCAGTATTTCCAGGTGGCTCCTTTTACGGAGGCAAATTAAGTGGTATTCCAGCATATTATTACAATTTATTGTGTTTCGGAATGGAGTTGAGACAAATCCTGTAAGCCGCCTGCTTGTACACTACTGAGAGCCATCTTGGTTGCATTCAATCAAGTCTGAACTCTTTTGAGCATCCTGTTTCTTTCTTCTATTCCTTTAATACTCTTGAGACCCATAGAGATACAGTTCGTCCAAAAATTATTCTAGAACAAAATGCTTTATACTAATAAATAACAGTTGTACTTAACTTAGTCGATGTTCTTGTTTGTTTCACAGAGTGTTGACTGACAAAAATGAGTTGATCCTTGAACGTGTTCAGAAATCTAACGCTGGAAAATACACATGTAGAGCAGAGAATATAGCAGGAATCCAACAAACGGATTTTAACTTGGAAGTATTAAGTATGTTAGAAATTGTATAAGCAATTACACGATCAATTATATAAGCTCGCATGCTCAAGAAGTACAATTGAATGAAGAATATAACTCTACACGAGGTATTAGGAAAGTATTACGATCATCTCATCGTGGCTATTGATTTCAGCGATTCCTACAATTATGAAGTGGGAAGAATCTATGTATGTCAAGAAAGGTGAGCTAGTGAAGCTCCGCTGTGAAGTCAAAGGTATCCCACAACCCACCATTACTTGGCTGAGGAATAACGAAACTATCAGGAGAATCAGCATTGAACATTACAGGTACGAGATTTTTGAACTTGTTGGAGGTTGTATTTCATCTGAGCTGAATTAGGGATGGCAACAATATATCGATATATGAAATGTATCGATAGATTACGCTTGATATATCGATATATTTACATCGATTTAGAGAACCGGTATAATCGGTCAATATTTATGTATAAATACATAAATTTCGGCAAATTTATTAAATTTATTAAATTAAATTTTAAATTTAATTTAAATTAAATTTAATTTAAATTTATTAAATCGGTAAATTTACCGATAATATCGCAACTTGTTTTCAACGAGTAAAAATTAATATTAAAATGAATGGATGAGGAGGGACGCCTGTATCTGTGTATCAAGTGATTTTATTCCAAATTTTGTAGGTAGGTTGACTTCAGCTCAAAAATTATGTGTACATTAATGGTTTACACCTACAGTGTCGCTCAGGGCTCATTTATTTGACTTTAGCCAAAAATAATGGATCCGTCTAGATTAAAACTACCTACTATACGAAGTGAACCAGGTTTTCACAACAATTATTTTCAATTTTGAAATACCATGCCTACAGCATTCCACAGTCAATTTATAAATCGAAATAAATAAATTTATAAACTACCCTGAGGGTAGTTTTTTCCCCATATTTGCAATCCCGAAACCCTGTGTTACTGACATAGTGCTCTGAAACCATAAATTTTCGAACTTTTCAGTTTTCAAACTATGAATTTCGATAATTCACATCCTGTAAAACTTTTGAAGTAGGTTAAATACTATCTTCAACCGGATTTTCCTCGTAGATCTTCCGATATGTGAGTACCTATATCGATATGTTTCTTCCAAAATGATGTTAGTAACGTTTCAATTCACCTACCTACTTATTTCGACAAGTTTTTCCAAGTATATCTTCCGATATGTCGATAAATGTCTTCCTAAATGATGTTTGTACTGTTTTAAAACGATTAAATTCACCTAAAATTCACCTTTTTTAATTCACCTACTTCAACACGTTTTTTCCAAGTAAATCTTCCGATATATCGAAATATCGATAAATTTTCTCCGTGGAATCGAAGGTATCGGTATCTTATTGACGATATATCATTCTATCACTATATCGATATATTTCATTCGATATGCCATCCCTAGAGCTGAACAATTTACGTAATGGCTACTAACCTCCCTATGTTCTAAGCTAAGTTGATAATAACAAACTGCTTGTATTTCGTCTATATTTAGATTTGAAGCTTCAGAGTACTCAGCAGGATTCTACAGTTGTATAGCAAATAATGGTGTGGGGGAAGCTCGAGTGGACACTAACATCATAGTATTAGGTAAGTTTCAACAGCAATAAATTAGTACCTAGTTAGTATGGTTTTGTTGGTATATATTCACTTCATATACCAATGAATTCATGTACATGGATTACATAATAGACCCGTGAAAAATTCGTGACACCAAGCTAATCCGTTCAACAATAAAGAACAGTCGTTATAGCATTTCCAAGTCAAATTAACCCTTTTCCAAACCAAATGAATCCTTTTCCAAACCAAATTAATCTTTTTCCAAACCAAATTAAACTTTTTCCAAATCAAATTAATCCTTTCGTAAAAATTAGCCTAGTAAAAATTTTTGCGAATTGCAGGCGCTTGCAGGACGATTCTTCGGTCCGATATCTTCGGAGGCTCTCGAGGATGAGGCTAATGAGTATTCCTTCCTGCTGCCATTTCTACCTAATCTTCGCTATCTACTGCTTTTTCTTTGAAAATTTACACGATTTTTAATTGAATTTCTAAGATGATGTTCTGAGGATATACTTACCTACTTTGTGAGATTAGAAACTGTACGGAAATATATCCATATGTTGTGGAAAAGGATTAATTTGACTTGAAAAAATTTTTAATTTTCTTTTGAAAAAGATTAATTTGGTTTGGGAAAAGATTAATTTGGTTTGGAAAAAGATTAATTTGGTTTGGAAAAGGATTAATTAGAATTGGAATGTTCTTCTTTTAGCATCAATAAATTACGTATATCGTACTTCATCGTTTTTCAGTTACACCTCTGATACAAGATATAGCAGAAGTCACGGAGGTCAAAGTAGGAGACCCAGCGGTTTTGAAGTGCTCCGCGATTGGAAATCCTTTCCCTTCGTTGTCCTGGCAGTTCCGTGGGGAAACTCTGGTCAAACAAGATGTGGGGTCAGTGAATTATTTATTATCAGTTGAGGGGTAGGTCGGTCTAATAGATAGCAGCAAACAAGGACTCGAAAAAGGGAATTTGAATAATACCGACCTCCCCGTATAGTATTTATCGACCCATTTAATTAAATGGGTCTTGCGCTAGGGTAAAGGGCCCAATAGTTGGACAGTTGGTTAATTTCTTCCTAATAAATGAGGGTACGGTCCTTTTACTGACAGTGGATTCTTTCCCCGGTAAAATGCACTATCTCCACTCCATGTGGGAAACCTTAGTTTAACCTGGGAGTTGGAAATAGTTTAGAGATAATGCGAAGAGAAGAGCAAAGAGAAGAGCGAAGAGGAGAGTGAAGATCTTATCTCTCACTATTATCTTCGCTCTTCTCTTTGCTCTTATCTTTGTTCTTATCTTCGCTCTTCTCTTTGCACTACTCTAAGAGCAAAGAGAAGAGCAAAGAGAAGAGCGAAGAGAAGAGCAAAAAGAAGAGCAAAGAGAAGAGCGATAAGAGCTCATAAGTCGTGATTGTTTCTTATTTCTCTTCAAGAGGTTTTTGAAAGGTTTCTCAAATGGGGTGTGCACAAGGGTCGGAAGAACTATTTATTGTTATTTTTAATCTAAACTAGACCTCATTCAGAGAATTTCGACATCAACCGCGACCTTCTAGCTTGAGAAGACCTTTTTCTATGATTTTTCAAAGTTTTGAATGTTTATGACGTCACAGTGGGCTGGGGGTCCTGCCCAAGCGGGAGGGGCGCGTGCCGTCATAAACATTCGAAACTTTGAAAAATCATGGAAAAAGATCCACTCATCCAAAAAGAGAACGGCTGGTGTCAAAATTCTCAAAATGCGGTCTACTTTCGATTGAAAATTAAAAAAAAATCAGGAGCACCCCCATTTAAGTTCCTTTTCCTAAGTCGACATAAATTTATTTTTAATATATTTTAGTACTTAGATTATACTGAAGTAGATGTTAATGAAGATCAGTAAGGTATTTTTTGAGTTCTTAGTGTGAGCAATAATACTGGAACAATAAAGACTGAATCACGAGTAAGCTTCAAAACCAATATGGCATTTTTTCACGATTGCCTTCACTGAATCTCATAATTTTAGGAAACATTAAAGAGGAAGCAGTTGTTAGACACCACCTTTCAACAACAAAAATTGTTCAATCTTGTCTTAGGAGTTTTTGTTAACTCATATGAGCTCCCATCCAAAAACCTGCTGCTATTATAGTCATGAGGTTATTTGAAGGAAGCTCGATTGAGTTTAAAAAAAACTCCCAATGATAGAATTGAACAGTTGCTGTATTTTGTTTTAGTGCATTTTAATATAATTTCACAAGAAAAGTGCAAAGAATAGTAGTGTCCAACTACTGGGTCACCACTGTCCAAGATTAGGAACAAGTGTCCAACTTCTAGGCCAAGTTAAGTTTTGACTTGAATTATCTCAAAACTCCACTCTTATCCAATCAAAAAAGCATTTATTCTATCATGTAGCCACAGATTCTGAAAAGATAAGGGGGAAAAATTAGGAAGATTTACTAAAATGCTGATTTTACAGCGAGAATTTTAGTGAAAAAGCCACCTTAAGTGTCCAACTATTGGGCCCGTTACCCTACTCAGAAATGAAAATTTTATTTTAAAAAAAGCTAAAATTGGCATTGAAACTGATCAGGACTCCTCTTACCACCCTTAATTTATACAAATAAAATTAGAGAAATGTTCCTTCTTTACAAAAAAAAATCCAGATCGGACTTTTGATTATGAATATATTTAGTTTAAGCTTCAAGAGGTCGTCTACTTTTATCTGCTATTTAATTCTAGTAATTCAACTTATTAGTAATGGTTCATCAGAACATTTATTTTTATTCAAATTTCAAAGATAATTCTTCTAATTTGTACAGAGATGATTCAGCTATTTTGCACATTCAGCACGTCTCAGAGTCTGATGCGGGCACCTACTTTTGCCTCGCCAACAGCTCTGTTGGGTACGATCGCCGAAATACCACTCTGAAAGTGCTACGTGAGTAATTCTCTTTCTGATACACTTTCATAAAACTCTTAGATATCTTCTCTTGTAAGTCCATGACTGTAAAGATGCATTGTTTCACAGAACCACCTAAAATAAAGTGTAGCAAAACTACTTATCGAGCTGTACCCAACGAAAACACGAAAATCCATTGCGATGTTCTTGCAGTCCCACCTGCTACTGTGATTTGGTACAAAAACGACCTCAGATTCGGATACGTCCATGATGACGGTACTTTGGAGTGAGTAACTTCTGATTCAACAAGCCACGATGGTAAATGGCAATGGGGTGTGAACATGTGTCGGAAAAACTGTTTATTGTTATTTTTAATCTAAAATAGACCTCATTGTGAGAATTTTGACACCAATCGCGACCTTCTGGCGTGAGAAGACCTTTTTTTCTATGATTTTTCAAAGTTTGAATGTTTATGACGTCACAGTGGGCTGGGGGGTCCTGCCCAGGCGGGGGGGGGGGGGGGGGGCGCTTGCCGTCATAAACATTCGAAACTGTGAAAATTCATAGAAAAAGATCTACTCACAAATCAGGTGCACCCCCCATTTACCTTAATAAAATTTATCCTCGTGTTACTGTACTTGATATTAAGAATAGTAACTAATTTGTGTTTGTAAGGTTATTACTATAAACTATAAAATTAAAATTCTCTGGGACATTTTAAATATCCTTGTTTCCAGATTTGTGGCTAACCACGAAGATTCGGGACCTCTAAAAATATTTGCTAGTAACAGAGCTGGTTTTGAAGAACACGTTGTAAACCTCGTTGTTTTGAGTAAGTAATTAAATACATGGAACTTGATTGGTGAACTAATTAGATTTGTACTGAATAAATAGCTGGCTGAGAGGCTAGATATATGTATTGAGGACATAAAGGGAAACATTCTGCTGCTAGATGAAAAACGCTACAAATTATTACAGAATGTTTTATTATTTTTCTATATAGATCACTCGTCTGCAAAGCCACCAACCATCCAACATGAAGAAAAACATCGATCGCATTTCGGTCAGCTAAAATTTGAACGAAGATTAGGCCTCTTTTGCGATTCACACTCGTGTTTCTGATTTATTGTACGTCCAACCCTTAAATTCTCGTAGGGAGCGAACGGTTTGTCCCGCAGAGCTCCACGTGGTCTCAAAAAATTCTAAAAATCCTATACTATCTTAAATTGAAGGAAAAACAATACCTTTATATCAACATTTTTTGAGTCAGGGCGTTTTCAAAATTTCAAATTTATTTTTGAACCCTTCGAAGTGACCTACATCAACCAAAATCTTCGGGGCACATCTAGACCCCAAATGGAGCCTACCTACCAAATTTCATCAAAATCGGTCAATGCTAAGTGGTGAAAGTGCCGCGAACGGCGGACGTACGGCCAAATTTTTATTCGATTTTTGGATTCTACATGTACCTTGTATGTACCTTGAAACGTAAACCATCAAATTTTGAGGGGGTGTTAAAATTTTTTTTTTCTTGGTCGATTCTAAAGGTTTATTATTGAAAATAATAAACCAAAATTGCCTTGAAATGCGTGTGTAAGCATTATCTACATCTCTTGGCAACTTTCAATTGGTCATACATGAGGGTGAAGGTTATATAAATATAACTAAGTATAATTAATATAATAAGTATAATAAATATCATAAGTATAAATTTATACTTGGTTACTTACTGAAGTATCGGGAAGTACCTCAATCAAATCTTTTGAGCATCCATAGTTTATTTTTTCTACTGCCTCCCTCATGACCTTGTTTTCCTAATGGCTTCAAGCAACTTGAAAAATCGTTCCATTCTATAAGAATTTAATTATTTCAGAGCCTCCATCCTTCTCAGCGCCATCAACGTCCATCAAGACTCTGGTTGGAACGAACGTCAGCCTGCCGTGCGAACCCCAGGGTGACCCCAAACCGGACATTACGTGGGCTCAGTACAACCCTCCGCTTCCACTCGACAAATTGTACGAATACCATCGGTCTAGCCAAGAATTAAACGATGTTTCTTTTTATTTAAGATAACTAAATAAGCGATTTCCAAAAAAGCCTCAAACTATTGAATCTGATTCGCTATAATATTACACTGATTTGATGGATTGAGTGTGGTACCCCGATGTTTACTTCCTCCACACAATATAGTAAGTATGTACCGCTATTATTCAGACTTTGAAAATCAAACTACTCGTAGATGATGGTGGTTTGTGTAGCCATTCTCGTCTAGTCTGAGGGTCCCATTTACTTTCCTCTGTTGTCACCGCTAGATGGACTCCATACTTCTCCTTAAGAACTCTTCCTACATAGCTGCTGGGAGTCCCTTCCCTCTGAGTCATTCTGGTGGCTTGATGGAAGATGCGAACTGATTTAGGATCAAGTCTTTCATTCAGCAAACCAAGCATGAATTTACTGTATGTTCCTTTTGTGAAAGTCTCGGATGGTCTGGCTCCTCCCTATGACAGTATCACTGATGAATTCCCTAAGTGGAGTTTACAAACTGCGAGAAACTGCGATTGACTGTTGGCTAGGAGGGTCTGTAATCAGGTCAGGTCCAGAATCATCAGTATGTCCGTATTACTTGGATGTGAAAGATAGGGGATCTTCATCAGAACCCAATATAGACACCCCTGAATGTGATTGTATTTATGAACATAATTCAGCAATATCAGGAATCACACTTTCAACCATACAAGACCAACAAAAACCAAAACAAGTTTATTGTCACGAATTCCCAAATTCAGGTACATCTTTGTTTTCAGAGTTTTCAATCCAGTCAGTGGAGAGCTACACATCTTGAACGTTGAACTTGAAGATGACGGAAATTACACTTGCACAGCCAAGAACCGAGTTGGGCACAGTTATCACACAGTATCTCTTAACGTACTAAGTAATGATATTCCTTATTGTCTCAGTTATATCTCGTTTACTTACATAAATGTATATTAAATATGATCATAAATCCGTATAGTTGGTTCAAGGAATCAAGTTTGTATTATTTGTGGGCTTTCCATTGCAGGTGGTCCAAAAGTCGAACTAATCTCGTGGGATTTGAAAGATGGCACCATCAGAGAGGGGAAGGAGCTGACTCTGATTTGCCACTTCAGTGGAAAACCAACGCCTCGACTCACTTTGACCAAGGATGGGTTTCCTCTGAGTGAATCCAATTCCTTCAAGAGCAACGAAAAAATGACGACGAAGTACGTATTAAGTACCTGCTAAAAACAGTGAATTGCTTCCGAGTCTACCAAGGTAGCGGAAGCTTTGTTTTCACTTTTCAAGGAAGAAAAAAAAAGTTCTCCAAAATCAAAATTTTCACTCGCGTTTGCGTTTTAGACCTTTCTGAACAATTTTGGTTCCGTGTCTGTGTGTATGTCTGTCATGAACTCCTTGTAACGCGCATAACTATACGAAGTTATTGTTCGATTTCTATGAAATTTTCTGGGATTGTGCGGGTTAGTGTGTAAACGGTCCCCTATGAAAATCATCATCCTCGGACTGATAGAAGCGACTGCGCATGCGTAAACGTGAATTCCATAACTTCTTTCCCCGAGCCGGTAAGTAAATCCGGAGATAAACCAACATTCATGCGGAAAAAATCGTTTTTATAATGATTTCAAACGTTCACCAATACAACTCAAAAATTCTAGAATTTTCGGGTAACGTTGGTACTCCCAACATTTACAACATTTACATTTACGCAATAACTACATGACAATCAACAGTTCATAGTAGAAAATGATGAACTAAAAATCTTTGACAAATATACTCTAATCGAGTTACTTCGTAATATCCCGAAGCAAACGTAATTAGCTATCATCGATTCTTTGTATATCCTACGGATTGTTAACAATGGAGCCAGTTTTCCAGGTTCATCACGACGCCTGACAGTTCCGGACTTTATGCTTGCACTGGGGAGAATGAAGTGAGCCAAGAAACGTCATCTGTTTTTGTCAATGTCACGAGTACGTATGAAAATAATAATATTAATAATAATAACCCAATACACCACTTTGTACTGAATAGATGAAGAATGTATGATGCATAATTAAGTGTACGTTCTAAACTGTTAGTGTTTGAAGAAAAATAGAAAGACATTCTGTGCTGATGTTCTTCGTAGAACTTAGATTTTGGTTATTATTTGCGTTTCCTTCCTGGTTTTGCAACCCTCTTATTCTTTCCAGCGAAACCTACAATCGACCACCCCGAAGACCAATTTGTCACAGAGCTGGAAGGACGAAGTCTAGAACTCGAGTGCGTCGTTCATGGCAATCCAACTCCATCAGTGACTTGGCTGAGGAACGGATCGTCCCTTCGAGTCTTCCCCGACTTCAGGTTCTCATAACTTCGCAGGCATCTATATCCTTTGCAAAACAGTTGAGAAAGCTCGCAAATGTGTTTGTGTCTTGAGACGCAATTCGGGAAGACGAGTTAGGGGTTAGGGATAGGTTAGAGAGGTTTGGGTTCAACCCATCGAACCAATCATCTCGATGGTTCACTTTTGCCTAAATAAGAGACGAAATTGCCCCAGCCAGTTCCACTGAGTATGAACCCGTATTTTCGCCGGACTGTGAAAATAAGTATAGCTTAGTTAGTTCAGTACTTGGTTTATTTAGTTTTCAGTAGTCTCTACTCCTTGGTTCGTGATTTGGCATTTTCCCCAGATTATGATTTTTAGTGCCTCACTTACGTGGGCTATGAATGTCAATTTTTTCAAGCTGAAAGTTTAATTAATAAATAATTAATTTCAATAAAATGTTTTTTATTCACTCACACGAATATTTTGTGATTGGTGGAACCTCCTAAATTTTGGGGTCTTATACAACCCACTCAATGACCCAATAAAAACAAAAATCTGAAAAAATCATGAATCATCCCTAGGATTCCCTTAATCAGTTTCAATCACCAAACTAATTATATCTTGGTCAGATTTAAATGGGGACTGAAGGGGTTAAGTTATTATTAAATCGGTTGTCTTTCTTCTCTAAGTGCCTGAGTACGTTTTGATTTCAAATCTTGAACAATTCGTATGTTATGTAGTCATTTCTTGAATTTTCAGGGTGGATAGAGACAAACTTGTGATAATGAATTTGACCACCAGCATGGAGGGTTCCTTCGTCTGCCAAGCCAGCAATTATCTAAGAGTCGAAGAGAAACGGTTCGAAGTTACTGTAAACTGTGAGTACAACGATTCATTCATACAATGATTATTTAATGAGTGAAAATGTGTACCTACCTATTCATACTTATAATAATTGGTATACTATTTGAAATACGAAACACCATAGCCATATGTACACAAGGCTATTTACGGGCGAAGCTACTTACAGGAGGAGAATGGATGCTTGATGTGGATGAGTTTCTTTCAGAAATCTTTATTTCTATTGGTTTATCATTACCAATGGTGAAAGGGAAAAATAAAACAAAAGATCAAAGGATGCGTAGAATCCTAGAATCGATTTTAAAAATTCATGTCTGTCCTCCCTACTCTGGAAAACGCTCTCTGCCTGTTAAGTAATTGAGGATAGTTTGATACTCGTACTCTCTTAAAATGACCTACAAGACATTCAGTTCCTTTGCTCACTCCCAATAAGGGACCAAGGGTTGGGTACCGCCGATTGAACCAAACTCGTGATTCCACGTTCCATGTAAATTTTGATATGGAAATTCCACCGACGTCTAGTGAAATTTTGCAGAAAACATACTTTGCTCAAATGTGCGATGGATTAGACTTAGGAGGAAAACTGTTCAGCAGGGTACATTAATACAGCAAACCGGTGTCCCACAGTGACCGACAAGCGTGGTACTGAGCATGCGCGACAGGCCTGAGTTTCATTCTTCTGGATTAGTAGCCCAGAAAGGACTACTCCAATATTCATAATAAAGGAAAATTTTGGATGTTGTACAAAATCACAAACTTTGCAATCAAGCGTTGTTGGTAGAATGAAATATCTCATTGAAGACCAATATTAATCATTATTAACGAGAAGAAAGAGATCTGAGACTTTCAATGGTATGGAACCAGGGGACAGCGGTGTGGCTACGGTCGTTAGGGCGGCGTTGTTAGGCGGTAGACTTTGGACCGACCTCTGCGGGGATCGTGGGTTCAAGGCTCATCGCCGGTAGCGTGAGTTTTTCGGCGGCCGGGGCTCTCATCGCTCCTCTTGTCACAACCCAGGGTGGTGAGGTAATGGGAAGCCATGAGCGAAATCATCAGAACAAATTCTGTTCTTCCCTTTGGAAGACAGCTGATGATGTCTGCGACGCCTGGAATGGCAGTCGGACGAAAATCCAACCTGAAATGGTTGTTTACTTTACTTTTTTTGGTTATAGAACCACTAAAAATGGTTATCAAATTATAAAAGAGAACGATATTGTGTATTTGAACCTTCCTATATTAGGCGCCTATTTCCCACCAATAACGAAGCTGGTGTGATGTCATCTATTAAAGTGACACGGATGACAACGCTTCAAGAATAAACTTGAATGTCCAGCGATGACACACATGTCAAATTCAAATTCAAATAACATTAGTTCAGCAGACTGTTCATCATCTCATGTGAGTCGTGTGCCATAATAGTTTAATGACTCCTATAAAAATAGATACCTATTCGTTATTCATCGCTTGAATATCTTTTTTCCAGCAATCCCAGTCATTAAAACTGATGTTCCGGAACGTATCAACTTGTACGAGTTTGATGACTACGCCATACCTTGCAAGGCAGTTGGAAAGCCGGTTCCTTCGATATATTGGGAGATCAGGGGAGAGGAGTACAGCCCAGGATCACGAATTGATGGAGGTACCTGAAGAACTTGAAACACACGTTTTCAGCAACGAAATCATTTTTAATGATTTCGAGTTGGACACTCAGATTCAAGTTTAACAAACACCTGAACACGTTTATTATGCGTAACAAAGACCATTTCAACCCTCTCGTCTCTGATGGATTGACAAGACCGGAAGTACGGCGACTAGTACGACCTCATTAATCATGGATATAATTACTTTATACCTAAATTTTTAATCTCAAGACTGTCACCAGATAAGCACCAGACTAACCGAGTTATATTAATGCAAGAATTGTAATATACGCATCTCTCAAGTTCTACTTCCGTGAAAAGTAGCATAGTTGGAAACTGGTAATGGAAGTGCTGTAGTTCTGTCATTGAGATATGTTTATTATAAATGGTTTCATTGAATCTAATAAAGACGAGAAAAAAATTGCACCAGGTTAGAATGACAGTTTCAAGAACGTTTTGTCAGACTTTGTGTCGGAATGTTTTCTACTCGAAAATACTTTTTGTACAATGTCTCAATGTACATAAAATCAAATATTAAATATAAAAATGTACGAAGCTCCAAATTATCATGAACAATAATTTCAATGAAATATGTAATCTTGATTTCCATTTTTTCAGAGAAATTCATCGTACGAAACGACGGGACTTTGCTGATTAAGAATATCTCGATAGAAGATGCAGGGAAATTCAAATGTTACGCTAAAAACGTGGAAGGAGAAAGTAGTAAACCTCATGAAATAACCGTGATCGGTAAGTTATGCGAAGGTATTAATATAGCATTTTCCAGTTGAATTAAACCTTTTTCTAAAAGAATTAAACCTTTTTCCAAATGAATTAAACCTTTTTCCAATACAATTAAACTTTTTTCCAAATGAATTAAACCTTTTTCCAAAACAATTAAACCTTTAGCGGGAAAATAAGGAATGCAAGTATATGAATCGCGAAACAGTTTAATCATGAATTAGGTTGAATGAATTGCAGAAAAGTGAACAACAAAGGCGTGAACAAATAACGAAGGGTCAATGAATAATGAGAACAAACAGAAATTAACAGTTGTTAATGCAGCGGGTCTCCATTCGCCGCTGCAGGCAACAGTAGGAACATGTCTGTGACATAGTTCGCGCAGTCTTGGGGGGTTACTGTAGCTGTACTTGTTGCAATTACTTGAGTAAGAATGTGCTCTTCTCGGCGGCCTAATATTCCTCTTGCTGCTAACTTGACTTTTGCGAAAGCTTTTTCAACCGGATTTAGCATCGGCGAGTATGATGGTAAAAACTTTACGGCCATTTGTGTGGAAGCCATGAAGTTTTGCACTACATTTGCTCGATGAATCCGAGTATTTTCCATTATAAGTGTTACATCCTCTGTATCAGGTAGTTCCGTTTCGAGTTCCCGTAGAAAGTTAACGAAAATTTGGGTAGTCGTTGTCCCAGAAGTCACAATTTTTGAGTGAACGATGCCTTGATTGTTCAACGCTACGATAAGCGATGTGTTTCGCCCTCGTACGGTGGGAATAGTGACAACGGCTCTTGTTCCTACTCTTGAGCGAGCTTGAGATCGCCTGAGATGAAGATTGAAGCCACTCTCGTCAATGAAAATGAGTTTCTCCCTGCTTGCTGGAACTGACTGATTGAAGCCCAGTGCATATCGTCTTCTGGCCTCAATAGTCGCCTCACTATTCATTCTATCTACTTCCAGTGAGGCTTTTTTAAGAGTAATTTTTACTTCATGCAAGGCCCTGTGTATGGAGGAAATACTCAAATCTATATTTCGCTCAAGTAGATTCTGCCTAATTCGCTTGATAGTTATACCAGGCTCATTTTCAATCGTTCTTTCGATCATTTCAAGCACGTCGGAGCTGACTTTCCTCGGTCTGTGTCCTCGTGGTCTGTTGTTAACAACTTCATTATCTCTCTTATATTTACACACTATGTTTTTCCAGTATTCAAATTAATACCTGACTTTGAGGCTGCTTCCTTAACTGAATAACCTTCTTCGTATAAATTCACAAACAACTTCTTTTTTTCAATAGAAACACTCTGGTATTTCCCACGTCGCCGTCTGACATTCTGACTAGCGATAGTAGATTCTGATGAACTTGATTCACTTTCGATTACAGCTCCGCGCCTTCTCTCAACAACAATAATTGAACTTGAGCTAGAATCGCTAGCACTCATGATCATTCGTTCGAACAGAACCGTAGGTACAGCAGAAAGTGGTATGCGGCTAGGAGAAACTGTGGTCAAACGACGTTGGGTCATTAAGGAGGAATAGACGACGCATACCTACGAAGGAATCCCTTCCAAGTGATATCACTCGGAAGGGATTCAACAGTGGTGTCATCTTCATGCTCACTGACATTTCACTGGTCGCTACGTCGTTTATTTATTTTCTATTACATCCCCTTCTTTTGAGAGGTTTATTTGTTCCGGAAAAAGGTTTAATTATTTTGGAAAAAAGTTTAATTGTATTGGGGAAAGGTTTAATTCATTTGGGAAAAGGTTTAATTCTTTTGGAAAAAGGTTTAATTCATTTGGAAAAAGGTTTAATTCATTTGGAAAAAGGTTTAATTCTTTTGGAAAAAGGTTTAATTCAACTGGAAAATGTTATATATTGTCATTGGATGTATCCTATTTAAACTTCAAATCACATTACGTTTCAGACCTTCCTGACCAATTTTGGTTCCGTGTGTGTGTGTCTGTCGTGAAACTTCTACATTTCTCATCCGATTTCGATGAAGTTTTCAGGGATTGTGCGAGTTAGCGTGTAGGTGGTCCCCTATGAAACGTATTACCCCCGGACTGATAGTAGCCGCTGTGCATGCGCAAACGTGAAATCCTGGCCACAAAGATAACTTCTACAATTCTCATCCGATTTCAAAGAATTTTCAGGGATTATGCGGGTTGGCAATTAGATGAATCCCTATGAAATTTTTTTTTTCGGCAGGCAGGTGAGAAAATCTTTTAGGCAGGTGAAAAAAGATCCATAGGTGGAATTGGATCTTGTAAGATACCTGGAAGGATCCGCATTTTCCGGTTGTGTGGGATTCAAACCCATTAAAAAAACACCTTCTCTTCTCCCACGTTGGAGCTCAGCCCGGAACCGTTTAACACATTACTTCGGGCTGAGTCCTGGGGCGTTCAATCAGTTCTGGGTGAGGGGGCGGACCAGATGCTCCCTCCTCTCTCTTTTTGTGCTACTGAGTATCTTCCTTGTCAGGATGCTTTCTGTTTATCTGCCACAGCAGTCCAGCTCCTTTCACCTTCCAGTATCCTTCTGACAACATCCTCTGGTGTTGAACTCTGGGGAGTCAACTCCAGGTCTGCCATCAGCAGGTCTCTTTCAGGCGCCCATTTGGTGCATTTGAAGAAGGTGTGGAGCACATCATCGTCATCTTTGTTCTGGCAGTGTAGACATGGTGGGGCAGATACCTTCCCAATTTTATGCCAATAGGCATAAAAAAGTTCATGTCCTGTAAAGAACTGCATAAGGAAGAAGTTCACTTCTCCATGTTTCCTTTCAATCCACGTCTGAGTGTTTGGCACCAGCCATTGTGCCATTTGCCATTGTGCGCTCCCTTTCTTCTTTTGCTATGCAGGCCCTGTTTCCTTCATCCCTTCTCTCAAAGATTCTTTTCCTCTCTGATGCCATCAGCTGTATGGGTATGACACTCGTGAGGACAAAGATAGAGGGTTCTGATACTGTTCGGTGAGTACAGGCGATTCGTAACATTTCCCATCTTATTTCGAGATGGTCCCCTATCAAAATCATGGCCCCCGAATTGGAGGTATTTTGTGCGCGTCCTTGAAACAGCCATAACTTCTATATTTTCCAACAATATTCAGAGATTGTTCAGATTGATGTGTAGATGAGGGTAGTGCAAGGTACTTAGAAATTGATGTTTTGAGATTAACTACTATGCATCAGATCATCTATACAATCGGGTTATGGAAACGAGGAAGCTATGTGCCACACCCACTAGGCAGATGTTTTTTTCCTTATCTGGTTGCAGCCCGATTGGCGTCTCGAAATACAAAAATATTTATTCTAAATATATAGAGAAAATTAACACATCTCTTAGTTTCTCTGCTGGAGTAGATAATTTGTAGTTGATAGTTTAAGATCGTCATCTCATTATTCGCTAATTTATTGTTTCTTCCAGTTACGTCAGATGTGCTCAAATCTCCATCATCCGAAGTTGCAACAGTCCAAGAGAGTGCATCAAAACGACTCGTCTGTCCTCATGGAGAAGGCGCTTGGCTGAAGGTAAACATGTCTACCACTCGGGTGAGACCTATCTAAAGCTTCTTTATCTCATAACATGATTCTACGATTGATAAAATCTCGATCATCAAGTGAAGATGACAACTAGCTTTGAGAGGAGCAGGTATTTTATTGCAATAAACCACTTTGTTTAATAATTTGCAGCGTTTTTCTGTATGTGTCTGCCAAGAATATGGCTATTCAGTACATTACCTACAAGTAATGTTTTCGCGCAAGCTTCACGATCAAATTTATTTTGGCAGTAGGCAGGTTGGTACTTGATGTGCCGTCATTTATATGGATGAAATTTGGTCTACATCCGTCTGTGAACATTAATTTGCGATTCACACTCGTGTTTCTGCTTTTTCAATCGTCCCAACTCATGACCTTGTAGTGGTCTCATTCGATTCTAAAAATTGAATTCGATTTTAAATTAATAAGAAAACAATACCTTTATTTCGAGAGTTTTCGAGCTTGGGCGTTTTAGAAATTACTTTTAATTATTTATTTATTCAAACAAATTATTTTTCATCCTTAGAAGTGACTGACAATAATCAAGTGCTTCGTGACACAACTAGACCCCGAATTCCTCTGGCTCTCTTGATTCCCATGGATTCCCAAATTTTTGACTTCCTTGTACCAAATTTCATCAAAATGGGACCATGGTAACGAAGAAAAGTGCTGCGATGGAAGTCGGACGGACGGAGACATTTTTATTCGATTTTCGAATTCAACGTACCTTGGAACGTAAACCATGAAATTTGGAGAGGGGGTGACTTTTTGTTTTAGCTCAATTGTATAGGCTCATTACTGAAAATAATAAACCAAAACAAGAGGTCAATCTCTCTTCCAATAAGGTGCAAAAACAACTGTATCCAGATCAGCGGATATAATCAAAAGGGTTGGACATTGTTTCTGAAAATTGGCAGCTATACAGAAAAGATCTCCATGGTCTGAAGAATATTCCTGCTCTCGTTAGGCTAAAGGCTATGATCAAAACGCCAGTACCTATTTTGAATTTTTGAGGGGAATCGGACTTCGTAGACCCTATTGTGGTCCGTTGAAAAAGTCTTGAAAAGAAATAAGAGAGGTCATTGAAATGAACGAAGGTTTTCATAACTATTCATTCGATCCCTTTTAATTTATATCCGGCCTCTTTTGCGTAGGTAGTTTCTCAAGAGGTTATGCCTAATCAATATTTTTACATAAAATACAAGTGACACCATGGTGCGCTATGATGGTTCTGATTTCGATTTTCAGAATGGGGAGCCTTTGGATACGAGGAACCCGAGAGGAGACGATCCTCACTACTCTCTGAAGGAGAACGGCAGAGTTCTGCTTATCAGCGATGCCAGTGATATTGATTTTGCAGTCTTCAGCTGCGTGTCACCTGACGGCACAAAGCACGACTTTACTGTAAAAGTGCTATCCAGACCAGCAATGTACCAGGTGCATTTAACACATCTTCTTAAAAAAAAAATTGAATTAAATATGACAACAAATCACTCACACTAATAATTTTGTGTTTCAGATGCCTTTTGGAAAAGAAGAGTACTTTCAAGCTGACGGGAGTACCCTTGTAGTGAACTGCAGTGCGAAAGGTTACCCTAACCCTAGGGTGAGTTCAAAGTTAAGAGTCAGATTTTATAGATCTAGAAATGAATGACAGAACAGTGTTTCCTACTCGGTAAATTCCGCGTAGAACAATAGTATTTTCAATTGAGTGAATAATATATATTTTGGTTTATTATTTTCAATAATAAGCCTTTGGAATCGAGCAAGAAAAAAAAATTTTAACCCCCCCTCAAAATTTGATGTTTTACGTTTCAAGGTACGTAGAATACGAAAATCGAATAAAAAAATTTCCGTCCGTCCGCCGTACGCCGTCCGCCGTACGCGGCACTTTTCTTAGCAACACTGGACCGATTTGGTTCAAATTTGGTATATGGGCTCCATTTGGGGTCTAGTTGTGCCGCGAAGCTTTTGGTTGATGTAGGTCACTTCTAAGGGGTGAAAATTAAGGGTTGAAATTTTCAAGAGTGCCCTAGCTCGAAAACTCTCGAAATAAAGGTATCGTTTTTTCACCAATTTTAAATAGTAGGTATTGAATTTTTAAAAATTTTTGAGACCACCCGGAGCTCTGTAGGACAAACCGTTCAGTCCCTACGAGTACTTGAAGGTTTTCCTTCGATAAAACAGAATCATGAGTGTGAATCACAAAAGAGGTCTAATCTCCATTCAAATTTTATCGGACTAAAATGCGATCGCTGTTCATTTCTTCGATTTGTATACAGTTTTGCCTTCTGCGTAACCAGTAATCAAATTTCCATATGAAGCTTTCTATTTTTCCAATCGAGTGTGAAGCGTTTAGTTCTTTCTAATAAACTTGATTGTGAAGGTGTGAAGCCAGTATGGTGTGGTAGGTAGTACCTAGCTGGTAGGTAAAAAAAAGTTGGTAGGTAAAAAAAATGTTGGTGGGTAAAATACGCTGCAAATCATTGCTCAAAGGCTTCTTCACTCTTCAGATCACTGATCAGCTGAGTGAGATCCGAAGCCATTTTCAATCCTATTGAATGGAAGTGCTCTTCCAGGCGTCTCCAGCATTCGAGGAGATCTTCTTCACTCCTCATCAGATCACTGATCAGCTGAGTGAGCTGCAAAGCCATTTTCAATCCTATTGAATGGAAGTGCTCTTCCAGGCGTCTCCAGCATTCGAGGTGATCTTCTTCACTCCTCAGATCACTGTTCAGCTGAGTGAGCTCCGAAGCCACTTTCAATCCTATTGAACGCAGGAAGCTGAAATTTGAGAGGGAAGGTCAAGGGAGAATACAGATGGTGGTAGGTGCTATTGATGGATGTTGGGACTCTTCCTCCATGGAGTATACCTAGGTACCAATAGTAGTTAACCATTTGGTAACCTCCACTCCTAGACACACGTAAATGTGACTCTAATAAATGGTATCAACCAAAACGTTTTCCAATTTATATTTTCTCCTCATTAATTCAAATTAATTAATAGGAAAGTGTTCCTAAAGGGATTCATAATAATCCAGGGATCAACAACTTGGCGACGAAAATTAACGACCCGTGTTTGCAAAGTGCGTTTGTTGTTTTCGCGTATTTCTCCATCGTTTGTAATACCCGAAGTCGGCATGTCCCGACTACAAGGTATTTCCTTTGAAGAAACGGGGGACTTCAACGTTTTCCACACGAAATTGAAAAACTATTTTATACGGGAAGACGTGAACGAAGAAACCAAACAAAAAGCAACTCTACTCACTGTGATTTCTGATTCGGCCATAAAACTACTTGAAAGCTTGTGCATGCCCGACAAACTGGACGACGTAACGTATAAGACTTTAATCAAGCTATTGCAAGAACATTATCCTCCGTCTAAATCATTTTTCAGCCACCGCCACATGTTTTATTGTGCCACCAAACACCTAGATGAAAATGCACGTGAATGGGCTGCTCGACTTAGAAACTTGGCAACTCAGTGCAAGTTTGGAGGCGAATTGGAGATAGTTTTAAGGGACAAATTTGTATCTGGCTATGGTGAGGGAGCCGTGCAAGATAGATTGTTTGAAGAGGATGCGTCTCTACCTACAGTGACTCTGAAAAGGGTAGTGGATCTTGCTTCGGGGAAGGAAGCTGCCGTTGAAGAAAGAAAACAACGTGTAAGCATCCAAGTAAAACCGGATACAGGTATCTACCTACACAAAGGTAAATACAAGAAACAATCACCTAAAGCCAGTTTTGCCCAACCCAAAACTAATGACAACAAACCCTGTTCCCACTGTGGCCGCAAAAACCATGTCTCTGAAAAATGTAAGTATCGTGAATATTCGTGCAATGTTTGTTCCATAAAAGGGCACTTAGCGACAGTGTGTCCTAATAAAAAGAAGAACAAATCAGGCTCCAATGATAAAAAGAACCACAAATATATGGAAAGGCAGAACTCGAGTGGTAGTAGTTGTGATAACAGTGAAGATGAGGTCACTTTAAATGATTCTTTCTATAATATGATGACATCCAAAACTACCCTTTCTCCATATACGTTGTCCTTGAGAGTTGGTAAAGAGAGATTGACCTACCAGATCGATACTGGGTCGCACTATAATGTTATTAGCGAAACCTTTTACCAACAACATTTTGGACATATTAAATTGTCGGAAAATGATTTGAAGTTGACAGATTATGTAGGCAACCCGATCGTTCCAATTGGCAAATTTTTGGTTCAGGTCAAAGGAGAAGATGAGAAATGTCACACTTTACTTTTCTATGTGGTTAAGCAGGGTGGACCTCCTCTGATAGGTCGTCAGGGCTTGAAAGTGCTCAAGGAGGCACCATTTCTGCACATTTCCAATAATGCAGTTAAACTATTTCCAAAGGCCCCTGCTGAAGTGCTTGACATTTTGAAGAAATATGCCAGCGTTTTCAATGACAGTGTGGGAACCTTTTCAAAGTACAAAATTTCTTTGAAATTGAAGGAAGGATCAACTCCAGTTTTTCTCAAGGCCCGCAGACTACCACTGGCACTTAAAGAAAAAGTTGAAAATGAAATTCAGAGATTAGTCAATGATGGAATAATGGAGCCAGTTAAAACAAGTGACTGGGCGACTCCGATTGTACCTATCCTCAAGGCGGACGGAACTATGAGAATTTGTGGCGACTTTCGGCTCACCGTCAACCCACAGTTGAAGCCCAGCAGCTACCTTCTGCCGCATATGGAGCACTTATGTAGCGATTTCGCAGGTGCAAGGTACTTCTCTAAGATTGATCTGCGAGATGCTTTCCAGCAATGTGAACTAGATGAGCCTTCACGTGCCTTGACCACCATTAATTCACACCTGGGACTATTCCGTTATCGTAGGCTATGTTTTGGGATAACGAATGCTCCTGATGAATTCCAGGAAGTTATGGAGCGCTTGCTCCGTGGAATAAAAGGTGTGAAAGTCCTGATGGATGACATAGTGGTCACAGGTGCAAACTTTGAAGAGCATAACGCCCGATTAGACTCAGTCCTCAAGGCACTCCATGGAGCTAATCTACGTGTCAAACACACCAAATGTAAATTTGGGGCTCAGAAGATCGAATATTTGGGACATATTTTTGATGTAAACGGATGCCACCCAACGGATCAGCATGTCATAGCGATCAAGAAATGCCCTGTTCCAGAAGATGTCAGTGCTCTTCGCTCCTTTCTTGGAATGGTGACATTTTACGTCAAATTTGTTCGCGGAGCTGCAAAGATTCTGGAACCCTTGTATCGTCTGGTGCGGAAGGAGACCCCATGGAACTGGACTAAAGAATGTGAAGTTGCCTTCAACAAAATCAAGGAGATTCTCGCATCGCAGCCAGTCCTTACACATTTTGACCCGAAGCTACCTCTCCGCCTAACAGTGGATGCGTCAGCAAAGGCCGTTGGAGCAATTCTTTCACATGTCTACCCTGATTCAAGTGAACACCCTATAGCATATGCATCAAAGCTACTTACTGATACACAGCGTAAGTATGCACAGATAGAGCGCGAAGCTTATGCCATAATTTACGGGGTCACTCGATTCAAGGACTATCTTTATGCTAAATCATTTGAACTGATTACGGATCACCGCCCACTGATTCACATCTTTGGAGAGCGAAAAGGTGTACCTATTTACGCTGCAAACAGACTGCAACGGTGGGCATACTTCCTATCAGCATTCACATACACAGTCAAGTGCGTCAGATCTGAAGAAAACAGCGCAGATTTTCTTTCTAGAACTGAGACCACTTGTCCTCAGAAACCAGATGTTGACAGCCTTGATGAAGTCTCACATCTACACTTCATCCAGGAGAACTGCCCATTCAGACTGAATTGGAAGCTGATCAAGCGTCAGACAAGGAATGACCCAATTCTGTCTAGAATTTTGACATTGGTCTTGAAGGGTACTAAGCTACCAGCTACTGAGGAGGATCTGAAACCGTACATTCACCGAGAGAACGAACTAACCGTTGAGCAAGGATGCCTCATGTGGGGATATAGGGTTATTGTTCCAGAAAAGTTCCAATCCTCAATCCTAAAGGAGCTACACAGTACTCATCTCGGAGCTACCAAGATGAAAGCCTATGCTCGGAACTACATCTGGTGGCCCAAGATCGACTCAGACATACAAGACCTAGCAAAACGCTGTGAAATATGCTGTTCAGTCCGAGGCGCACCACCCAAATCTGTACTTCGTCCATGGCCGCACCCGCACATTCCGTGGACAAGACTACACATTGACTATTTAGGTCCAATCAATGGCAAAATTTCAGTTTTTGTTGTCTGTGATTCTACATCCAAATGGATTGAAGCCAAAATCGTCAAAACAACTACTGCTGAAACTGCCATTGAAATTCTTAGTGACTTGTTCGCACGATTTGGTTTGCCACGCTCAATATCCTCTGATGGTGCCAGGTGCTTTACTGGACATGAGATGGCAGGTTTTCTGAAGAACCATGAAATAAAACACCTAGTAGGCGCACCATTCCACCCTCAGACGAACGGTGCAGGGGAATCCGCTGTCAAAATTGTCAAAAGGTTCCTCAAAAAGGCTATTTCTGACAACTCCAACCAGCCTCTTCAACTAGCACTCAACAAATTCTTATTCCAATACAGGAATACAGAACATGCTGCGATCGGCGATGCTCCAGCCAACTTGCTTCTAAAGAGGAAAGCACGCACCCTTTTCGACTTGCTTTTACCTTCATCAGAGGACCTGACTGCAGCTAGGCAAGACGACTGGATAGCTCGAGGCGGACGACGTTCCGTCAATTTTACACCCCAACAACTGGTCTGGGCAAGAGACTATCGAGCTGGATATCCTAAATGGACTAAAGCTGTGATTTCCGAGATAACTGGTTCACAAACATATCAGGTCAGTACTGAAGATGGAATGTCATGGACACGCCACCTTGATCAATTATGGTCCAGAACTCCACTACAGACTGATGAATTTGCTCACCAGAACCAAAAACCCCCGGACATCACCCAACCAACCCGTCCCAAAGCCTCAAAAACTGGATCCTCTAGACTTCCTGCGAGGAAATCCTTAAGATTTGATGATACCCAACATGAAACGGAGCAACTGACAGAAGATGAGGAACCAAACCCATTCTCAGGATTTTCCCCATCCTCATATCAGTCACCAGCTTCACGTGGCTCTCTTCCCTTTCGAGGATTTTCGCCAGACCCGGAACCCCCTGTGTATCCAGTATACAGACCTCATGGCCATACATCAGACACACCGCTTGGAACTTCCCGATGTGCTACCAGACAGCTACGTGAGAAAGTGAATCCCCCAGAACGGTACAACCCCAAGTAAATTGTGGTCATCTGGAAATTTATTCAAATTTTGAAAAATTTATATTCATTGGTATAATTTTTTATAATTTTTACATGAGAACTCATTTTGTACTTGAGAAGAATTTATGCGTAGGTATTTTGTAAATCTATGAGAACAATGATCTCATTATCAAGAGACTGATTAATTTTTTTTTTTTTAAATTTTATATTGTCATGATTTCTCATAAGGGGGAAGGATGTTGGGACTCTTCCTCCATGGAGTATACCTAGGTACCAATAGTAGTTAACCATTTGGTAACCTCCACTCCTAGACACACGTAAATGTGACTCTAATAAATGGTATCAACCAACACGTTTTCCAATTTATATTTTCTCCTCATTAATTCAAATTAATTAACAGGAAAGTGTTCCTAAAGGGATTCATAATAATCCAGGGATCAACAATGGAGAACCAGTGATCTATACAGAAGGGTGATCTATACAGAAAATAATAAACCTTTGAGCAATGATTTGCAGCGTTTTGTGTTCGGAAACAATATACCTATACCATACCATTTTTACTAAAAATAGGACAATTTTTTAAGAACTCTTCCCAAAGTCACAGAGGGCACTCCATGAAGAAATAAATAAATCATATTGGCTAGGATACCCAGGAATACCCGACGCCTTCTCTGAGGATATGGGAAGTTGAGGAAGGTGGAGGTAGAAGAGATGGAAGAATAGGAGTGCCTCATCAGTTATGATTTTATACGGGTCGTCATACCGAGAATTATTCGTGGAGCACCTGGTGAGATGCCTAACTCTAGTAACTCTGTGGCACTCCCGTACACCCCAACCCTTTACAAGTTCGCGGTCATGACCCTTATACAGGGTGTAAGCCTAACTGGTCTGCCATACGGTACCAGTCGATTCCAGTCGTTTTCGAGCTCAAGCCTCGTTCAGTACTTAGATCTCAGTTAAGAGCGGACAGTAATAGATGCTGGGGGAGTATGTGGATGGCGACTGAGGACGGGAGCCATGCGAAGAGGTTCTTTCCCAATGTTGAGTCTCGTTTTAAAGTGAATCTCGCGGTATCCTGGAAGCTAACTCAACTACTCTCCGGACATGGGAAAAACCGGGCTTACCTCAAACGTTTCCAGATAGTGGATGACGACAGCTGTCAGTGCCAAATGAGCGTTCCCCAGAACTGGGATCACATCTTATTTGAATGCCCAAACTATTATGTCAACCGTGCGAGGCTGGAGCGGAAGATTATGCTGTCAGGAGGACGCTGGCCTACCCCATTTCTGGAGCTGCTGAGGGATTTTCGGGAGGATTTATTATGTTACCTGGAATCCATAGATTTTGGTGATTTGTGAATGTTGTTATGAGTGTTATTTTAATTTTGTTTTTGTACTTTTTGCTTATTGTTGACTAATTTTACTACTTATTGGTCATTTCTGTCTTTTTATGAACTTGACATTACCTGTGGTGTACACCTGTAGTCATATAGGGAGCAGGTGTGTTTGTGATTTGGAAATTAAAAAAAAAAAAAAAAAAAAAAAAAACGGTACCAGTCGATTTAATCATTGATTTTCAACAAAAAATGTCTCTTCGCAATTTATTTTTAAAACCTTCGTTTTCGAGTTATTTTAACTTAAAACTGTTTGTTCGTGATTTTGACCTTTTGTCATTAAATCGGTCATAACTCCGTTAATTAGCTGTGTAAATTACAATTTAAGGATATTGTTGGAAAGAGCATTAAATTTCCTATCGGATAGTTGCCTTGACTTTTTTTGAGTCAAGGTTTGAGACATGAGAACGTCCTCTAAAAAGAGAATTTTACGTAATTTTTGAAACCTGGCATTTTTCAATCGGCAATTGAACTACGAGAACCCATATTTTTTCAAGATGCAAGAGAGTAAAAACTGCACTAGAATCTCAGCTTTTCAATGGTATAATTAAAAAATATTTTACAATCAAATTTAGGGGAGAACTTTGTGTCAACGAAACCGCCTCGAAGTTCTGAGGGGTTGGACGATAGAAGAGGGTGGGACGGCGCCGCAGTAGACCGCGAGGCCTACGGAAACAGGAGGCCAGAGCGCTGATTTCGTTGAAAAAAATGCACGTTTTTTAGCGTTCAAATACGAATTTCTCCTCTAAATTCGGTTGTAAAATATTTTTCAATTATACCATTGGAAAGCTGAGATTCTAGCGCAGGTTTTATTGTTCTTGCATCTTGGAATAAGACGGGTTCTCGTAGTTCAATTTGCGATTGAAAAAAGCGAGGTATCCAAAATTACGTAAAATTCTCTTTTTAGAGGACTTTTTCATGTCTTAAACCTTGACTCAAAAAAAAGTTAAGGCATCTATCCAATAGGACATTTAATGCTCTTTCCAACGGTAAAATTGTAATTTACACAGCTAATTAATGGAGTTATGACCGATTTAATGATAAAAAGTCATAATCACGGAATAAATGTTTGAAGTTAAATTAAATCGAAAACAAAGGGTTTAAAAAATTGCTAGGAAACATTTTTTGTTGCAAATTAGGTATAGAATCGATTTGTACCGTATGGCAGACCAGTTAGGCTTACACCCTGTATTTTAGGTTGCCACTCCTTTTAGTTCGGATATTGCTACTTAAAGTCATGATTATTTTTCTTGCTTATTTCGGCCTGCCAGGTCTATTCCACGTTTATGCAGCCATTAACAATTTGGGCTTGGACATTGGTTATTAATTAATTATTTTATTCAATTATTACGCGCTAGCCCAGTTAACAATTTCACATAAGAACAGATCTTATAGGAAAAGAGTTGAAAGTATTTAAAGGAAATTAATAGAGAAAGAGGAGATTTGTTTTTTAGAGTTGAAAGGGAGGAATCAAAACAATCAAAATCCGGAGCCGAAGACAAAAATAAAAAGTTCGCACAGCGTGGAAGTCAGGGGCGTCAGGTGATAATATTCGTCAGGCAAACAGATTGGCCAGTCATACAGGAATGAACAATAATGAAAAACGCTGCAAATTATTACACAAAGGTTCATTTTTTCTGTATAGATCATGCGCCAGCAGAGAACTCAGCTTTGCCATTGTCACCACCTACCAACCATGTTTTCGTGGGTTAATTTGCATCCATGGCTCATCTTCCGAGTTTATCTGCTTTCAAGGTCACGAAACAGTTGCTTGACTGTTTGCCATAGCTGATCGTGAGATAGTGGGGGTATAGCAATACTAGACGCCGATCGTCGCCTCTCACTCTAAACAGTCCCGAAAAAATCATTTTTTTGAAGTGCTTGCCTTGCCTCATCGGTCCCCGCGCTAGTTCGCGTATCATACGCAATCCGCCGTAGTTACCGACCTTTTCAACTCTCTGGTGTGTTGCGGGCTAAAAGCCAAAATACGTACTTATTCCATTCTCCTTTTTAATCCAACTTCCTTGATGATAATGAAATAGTAACTAAATATTATAAAAGTTTTCCAAAATTGGCTAAATCTTACTTGCAAAAGAAGAAGAATAGAATAATCTCAACAAAAATTTATTAATTTATTTTGCATATTCGCAGTAAGGCAAACAGTGTTTGCTATGTTTGCGTGGAGGAGACGCCACTGGTGGAAGTTGACGTAGCGGCTGGTTTCTCGCATAGTTGGTGGAGAAAAATGGGACGTTGAGCAATGAAGGCGAGCGGGACTCAATTCGAGGAGCTAGTAGGCCAGGAAGGGGGGGGGGGTAGGTTCTTGATAGGATAGGCGGGCAATCAATCTGGCTATTTAATATTTTGGATAGCAAGATGAGATGAGCGTACGGCGTTTTTCCGAAGTGTCAAGGTGGCATCTGATGCGAAAAGACTCGCAGACAATTTCATAGGAAGGAAGATTTTATAATTATAAAGCGGAAGTAAAGTAGTAATCACTATTCTACATACCACATTTCATGTTGATGAAAACACACTACGGCTTAGCCCTTATTCATTAAACGCCATTCCCAACAATGTTGACAAGCTGTAGGATCCAACAAATTGTATATCAAACTCAAATAGTATCCACGATGTTGTTTAATGATTCGTTTTCACAGGTGGTTTGGCACAAACAAGACCCCTCGTTCGGATGGACACCTTTCTCAGAGTACACCATCGACGGCCTGGAGATTTCAGGGGAACAAAACGAAATCCTTTCTTTCCCTGAAGTGAAATTACAACACGATGGGACTTACCGCTGCACGTCTCGTAACGATCAAGGGAGTGAAGCACGGCAGTTCACCGTAATCTGGTCTGGTAAGCTTTCACCGATTGTCGCTTACTTCGTGTGTCATGCGAAGAATACTTTCTGCTAGTACTCTCCAGCTCTATAGGCCTATTTGGCTCTTGGCTTGACTTTTGCAGCTTCTCTCCAGTTCCTAAATCCCAATCTGCTCGTATCCACCACGCCGCTCCTAGGTCCTCCCCTCCTTCTACAGAGCTCCATCTTTGCCTCATCCACTAGCATCCTTCCCTCTGTTAGTCTTCCCCAGTGGCCGGCATATCGCAATTGTCCTTGTTTGATGTGGTTTGCTTTGCTTTCGTTGAAATTAAAACCACGAAGTTGCTGAACTCCAAGAGCCAAGGCAGCTAAGTAGTTACATGACAACAACTGTCAAGGGTTTACGGCGTAAACTTCACGTTTTATAAAACATGGATTGATTAAGGAGTATAACTACTTTTCTTTTGAAAGAATTCAAATGTCTCAAATTTCTCTTGCCTCAACAATGCCGCCCAGAGCTCCAAATTCCTTGACAAAGAAACCCTTTTAAGACAACTCTTCTCAGCTCATGCTTCTACCGTTGTATTTCAACAGCTATTTTTGGTTTATTATTTTCAATAATGGACCTTTGGACCGTAGAATCCAAAAATCGAATAAAAATTTGGCCCCAGTTAGCATTAACCGATTTTGATTAAATTTTGTATGTAGGCTCCATTTGGGGTCTAGTTGTGCCCCGAAGATTTTGCTTGATGTAGATCACTTCTAACTGTTGAAAAATAAGGTTTGAAATTTTGAAAACGCCCTAACTCAAAAAATTTAGATATAAAGGTATTGTTTTTTCATCAATTTAAGATAGTATAGAATTTTTAGGATTTTTTGAGACCATGCGGAGCCTTGCAGGACAAACCGCTCGCTCCCTACAAGAATAATTCTTTAAGGGTAAATTATTTAAGGGTTGGACGAGCAATAAATCAGAAACACGAGTGTGAATCGCGAAAGAGGCCTAATCTCCGTTCAAATGTTAGCTGACCGAAATGCAATTGATGTTTTTCTTCATATTGTATGGTTGGTGGTTTTGTAGACGAGTGATCTATATAGAAAAATAATAAACCATTGTGTAATAATTTGCAGCGTTTTATATCTTGCTGCTGCATTGGCTTGTAGACATAGCTCATAAATCGGGAGGATACCCGAAGCCTCCCATACGGCGATTAATAGTCCCCATGCCTCCCGAACAAGGAGCTCGCTGCAGTTCCCTTGTTCCACTTCGTATTGGGATTTTTTGTTCATCAGATTGCTTGCGGTTTGTTTTTCTGGACATACTCAAGATTCACAAAAACGAATCGTGATATTTGAGGAGTTTTATTCCAAAAGGTAACTAAAGTTCTTCACAAAAATGCGATCTTTTTGGATCAAAAAAAAAAAAAAAAAAACGAGGGTGAATATTCCGTTTCAATTCTAAAGGTACTATATCCAGCTCAATGGCGGACCCTTATGCGTTTTGATCCAAAAAGTAATTTATCCGGCATAAGGTACCATACAGGTTTTGCTGTTTCGAGCAAACGGTAGGTACTATATCTGTGATTGTCTATGATTACTCGAGACACTTTATGATACATTTAGAATTTTTTTGAAGTTAATGAAACACCCGATAATTAGACCAGAATAAGAGATAGAAAGAAAACTGGGCTTTCGAATTTACTCTGGGGATGGAAAGGAGAAAAATAGAAAATGCAGCTAAAGCAATTCCTCGATCGGTCGTTTCACAACATCTGGGAGGCTTGGGGTCTATGAGGGAAAAGTGATCACGTATCTCCAGGAGGTATGGTGCACATCTCCTTTTCGTTTACCTGAACCTTGGGAGACTTCGGGTATCCTACGCTTCATGTGGAATTATGTTGTGTCTTCTTCTGAATAGTTTCACTCCAACATTAAATTTCTTCTCGAATCAAAATAGTAATACGCATCAAGTGACTCCATTATCACGATAAATTGTTTCTAAAGTAACCCCTGGTTGACATGACTTTTTTTCGTTATATTCGCTACATTGATCAATTTGAATATTTGAAAACAACATTATTTTTTGTGTTTTCAAGTTCTAAAAGAAAGTATTGCTTCTGTCAATATTGCTTACAACTACGCTTGATTTCGCACAACGACATATTGTGGTGTCACGAAGAAATTGTATAGGAGAGGATACGGCAATGTCAAAACTGGCAGCAACAATATCTGCTAGTGCGTTGAGTGCGAATAAACCGAATGATCTAGGCGGTAGAGAAATGTATGGACGTTCGAGGGAGAAAATTCTTCATTGCAAGCAGCCCAAAATAATACCGAGAGACACGAGGACGTCTCTTCAGCGTAAAAAACTCGCAGCTGGTCCTCAACTGTGCGTTAATCCCAAGAAAAATTCCGTGGTCCGTAAGATTTACAGGAAAGATACAGGGAGAGAAAAGAGCAGAACTTTCGTGGTGGCTAATTCTGTGGTGTATCCGAGTAAGTCTTCGAGTAATCAGATGGTGGCAAGGTGGGTTACGCCGGGAAATACTCCTAATCGCGTATCAAGGTGCTCTAATGCCTGCAAAATGTCGCCCGTATGCGCAGTTACGCCTAAATACACTCGGAGTTATGCTTGTGTGGATTCTTTGACGGAAAAAATGGTCAGTGGTTTGGAAGCATGGCTTAGCAAGAGAGGGAAACCACTGATTTGTACAAACCTGAAGGAGGTGACGGCGACTATTCAGCTTCAAGAAAGCACGTTCAAACCGAACGAATACACCGAGATGTTGTCTACGCACGATCAGGTCGAAGAAGAGTTCAAAGAAAACCTGCCACCACCGATAAGCAAGAGCGATTTACTTACTGGAGCATTGGAGGACCTGAGGACCCTCATTACCATGGGTTTCCCTTCTAAGGACAGCGAGGAATGGCTAACTGCCATCAAATCCTGCTACAGGGATGTGACCAGTGAGCCTC
Source organism: Apolygus lucorum (assembly GCA_009739505.2). Taxonomy (NCBI): domain Eukaryota; kingdom Metazoa; phylum Arthropoda; class Insecta; order Hemiptera; family Miridae; genus Apolygus; species Apolygus lucorum. The sequence continues at coordinate 36,202,847 of CM019178.2, forward strand.
TCTACTGGGAGTGCTTAGCGCTTCTAAAAAATGCCGCAACTTTCCAGAAAACCGACCGAAACGACAAAGACGGGTTTGCAAAACAAGTGGAGGAGTTGGAGAAGAAGTTTGAATCCTTAGACATCGCCTCTCCAGCGGTGGGTGCGCACCAAAGTGAGTGGAGTGTTCGAAGTGAAGTGAGATTTGAATGTCAAAGTGTTTGCCTCAACACTCAAATCCCGAAGTTCAAAAACAGTTTGTCATAATTCAAAATAGTTTTTAAAAAGTCCTTAATAATGTCTCATTTTGTAGTTGAGAGCTTTCAACAACTTTGATTCCTTGGCGTACGACCTAAATTTCATGAAACTACAGCTTTTCAGTTCCCAAAAGTTCGCTGAAATAGTAGAAGTATTTTACGGGAAACATCTATTCGATTTCTTGAATTAAATCGGAACTTCTTATCAAAAACCTCCTCCATTGTGCCTTGCAAAAGTTAATGACGTTTCGATTTTGATGAAACGCAATTGGATCTAAATTAATCCCTGGGTCGATTGACCGAACTGGAGTTACATCTCTTCGCCACCTCGTATTGTCTTATGGTCACATGATATCGTTTTGCCACTAGAGTAATCCATGATGGATACAGACTAGTATCAGTGGGTAAATCTATCCTTTAGACACTTTCTATTTCCTTTTCATCTCTCATGTTGACCTGAGTCGTTAGCAATAGTGGGTTAGAAACGGTGAGAACTGAGGGGAGTCAACTTTCCTCTGACTATACACGACGTATATACGCTGAAATTCGGGACTCCTGGATGTGGCTAGGAGGGAGTCATATCAGCTGCATGAGAGATTAATATGAGCTCTCTCCTGTGCATTAAGTAGCGCTAAAATTTACAACACAGCATTACGTAGGTATGTGTTTGTCTAAGAACGCTAACATTAGGCTACTTCTTGGGGACTTGACTGCACTCTGCACTACTTGTAGTGATCGAGAACCTTGAATTCTATTCATAAACCCTTGAATTTGACTCGGAAAAAGGATACCAAGAAAAACGTGGCTTCTAACTTTTTTTTTTGGCAGGCAGGTGAGAAAATCTTTAAGATCCATAGGTGGAGTTGGATCTCGTAAGATACCTGGAAGGATCCGCATCTTCCGGTTATGTAGGATTCAAACCCACTAAAAAAACACCTCCTTTTCTCCCACGTTGGAGCTCAGCCCGGAACCGTTTAACACATTACTTCGGGGGCGTTTAATCAGTTCTGGGAGAGGGGGCGGACCAGATGCTCCCTCCTCTCGCTTTCCCGTTCTAATAGTACGAGTATCTTCCTTGTCAGGATGCTTTCTGTGTACTCTGCCATAGCAGTCCAGCTCCTTTCACCTTCCATCAAAACATCCTCTGGTGTTGAACTCTGGGGAGCCAACTCCAGGTCTACCATCAGCTGGTCTCTTTCAGGCGCCCATTTGGTGCATTCGAAGGTGCATTTTAGCTTCTAACTTTAAAAAGAGCTACAAGTTGTTTTTATAATATTTCTCATATGAAAAAAGCTGTGAATTTTGAAGAGATCTGAAAACTGTCCTGTAGCTCCAGCGTATTGTTACCAGGGAGCAGGAATTGAGTTAATTTTGCCACTTTCGACGTATTTCTTATTTCTTCAATTATTGAACATTAAATATCAAACGCAATAAAATGAAGTTGGGTGAATAACCTAATTGAAAATATCTCAATGCTACTTTGATAATGAATAATATAGGTTTGTAACCTAGAAACAACCGTAAAATGAATATTAAAATTTTAATAATACTTTGATTTATAAAACATGATTGTACGATCAAAACAAGTATCTCTGCACAACTTTGAAAATTTTCGAAAAATTAGGAATTTAACCATGTCGGAATTTCCTATTTTTGATCCCAAAATCGGATTCAGCACCTCGAAAAACCCCTTACGGCAAACTTTCAGCCCGTACTTCTTAATTTACGAATAAACAAAACAGTGTAAAAATATTAACGTTAAAAAAACGGGATGACGACGTCAACCTGAATTAGTTCATGTACGGCCGCTTGGAGCGCTGAGATCGTGTAATCTATAGTCCTCAGATGCAACATTCACAAAACAAGTGAAAATCGAAATCGAAAACTGAAGAAAAAAAATAGAAAAAGCAAGATGGGAAAAATTAGGTTTCCCCTGTTTTTGTTTGATAACTTTCCTCTTAGATAACACGATTTCGTCGTACCATCAGGCAACAATGGGAGGAGACGGTGAACCGAACAGCCAATCAGCGAGCGTTTCCGCTTCAGGTTGAAGAGGTCCGTTTTCCCGGTTATTTTTCGAAATCAACCCGATTTTCATCTATCCCACACCATTAACTATTCAGGAAAAATGCAAACAGAATTCGGTGAAATTCCCCATTGAAATAACCCTTTTATTATCAGCTTAATTCTTCATGAAGTGGGGCAAAATTAACCCCGATACGCAGAAATCGAATTGTTTTTACCACATCCTTTCTTCAAAATCATTGAGAATCACTCTTCAGGCTCTCTTGAGAAAAAATTCAAAATGAGTTGCGTGGTGTTGCGGTAACAAAGTCGATATCAATTTCAGGCCTTTTGCGTTCTCATTGACTGATTACAATGTCCTTCGCAGTTTTATCTGTGATCACATCTCTCAACAGTTACTAATTTCATGACGATCAAACATCTCTGTCCGATTAAAGCACCCAGAATCCTTCGCGACGTTGACCCGGACAACTTGGTGCCTTCTAACGCCATCCTTTTCGCCGTTCAAGAAACAAAGAATGGATGCCCTGAATTCGTGGTTACGCCGGTCCGTCGAAACAAGAGACGCCACGCGACTATAAGCAAAGACAACGCCTGTTCATCCTATTTCAAAATATCCGAAGAGATAAGGAAAAAGGCCGTTTTCAAACCGAACCACTCTCTGGATATGTAATTCCCAATTTGATTGCATGGAGTATTCACTTCACGTCATTATTTCTGAAGTCGTTGGAGTTGTTTGATTTTTTAAAGAATAAAGGATTCCATTTTGCAATAAAGTTCTGTAATTAAATCCTTAAAAATTTATATTTTCAAATCTTACAAAAATGATTATGAAGTAGTACAACTCTCTTGAGGTTGGGAGGAAAAATTGCTTTGAAATTAAGGGATCACTGAATATACCTAAAATTAGGCATTCAAATTAATATGGTTTTAGGTACCAATATTTGGGAGGTCAAGGGTCACAAAGGGCTGTAGCACCGGAAAAAGAAGACGGTACCAATATTAAGCGAGTGTTGATAAATTTTGATATTTTTGCATTCTAACTGTTGAGGAATATTTTTAGAAAGTGCAGTTGGTAGAAACTGAGGTTCTTGAAAATCATAATTTCCACTCGCATTTTGCGTTCAAAAGCCACCCAAATAATTTTCGCTTCATGTGTGCATACCAATGCACTGTCGGGGGCATTAGTAATTGTAATGACCGATTCTGATGAAATCTTCAAAACTCATGCGAATTAAAATCGAGACGGTACCCTACAGATTGTATCACTACCTGACTACTAGCACCTTGAGCTCAATCGTGATTGATGTTTTCAAACGTCAATTTCCAACGATCTAATGAGCAGAAATTGCTCAAAATTAAAGCAATTTTCGGTTTGTACAAAAGAAAAACGTCTGCCAAGTGGGTGTGGCACATAGCTTCCTCGTATCCATAACCCGATTGTATTGATGATCCGATGCATAGTAGTCAATCTCAAAACATCAAAACGAGTTAATCTGTAATATCCCTGAAAATTTCATTGAAATCGTACGGAAAATGTAGAAGTTATGGCCGTTACAAGGAATTCACGTTTGCGCATGCGCAGTGGCTACTATCAGTCCGAAGGTGGTGATTTTCATAGGGGACCATCTAAATACTAATCTGTAACATCCCTGAAAATTTCTTTGAAATCGGATAGTAAATGTAGAAATTATGGACGTTACCAGGAAATTCACGTTTGCGCATGCGCAGTGACTACTATCAGTCCGAAGTTGGTGATCTTCATTGGGGACCATCTACAACCTAATCCGCATAATCCCTGAACATTTCATCGAAATCGGGTAGAAAAAGTGGAAGTTATGGCCGTTAAAAGGAAATTCACGTTTGCGCATGCGCAGTGGCTACTATCAGTCCGAAGGTGGTGATTTTCATAGGGGACCATCTAAATATCAATGTGTAACATTCCTGAAAATTTCATTGAAATCGGATGGAAAATGTGGAAGTTATGGCCGTTACAAGGAATTCACGTTTGCGCATGCGCAGTCGCTTCTATCAGTCCGGGGATGATGATTTTCATAGGGGACCGTCTACACACCAACCCGCACGATCCCTGAAAATTTCATTGAAATCGGACAATAACTTCGTATAGTTATGCGCGTTACAAGGAATTCATGACAGACAGACATACAGACAGACAGACAGACACACAGACACACAGACACACAGACACTGAACAAAAATTGTTCAGAAAGGTCTAAAACGCAAAACGCGAGTGAAAATTTTGATTTTGGAGAACTTTTTTTTTTCGTCCTTGAAAAGTGAAAACAAAGCTTCCGCTACCTTGGTAGACTCGGAAGCAAAATGCACATCACGATCCGAGCTATAAGAACCCTATCCAAAATCCCCAACATAATTGTATACATCAACATTTTGGTATCTATTCATCAGTGCAGTGCTGAATGATACAATCAATCTTTTTCATTCCAGTCAATTCTTTCATTTACGTCTTAGTTTATGCGAGGAAGCATAAAAAGGTTGTGTGCATGATTTATTTAAGATTTTTAATCGAAAGTAGACTACATCCTGAGAATTTTGACACCAGCCGTTTTCTTTTAGGATGAGTAGATCTTTTTCTAAGATTTTTCAAAGTTTCGAATGTATATGACGTCACGCGCCCCTCTCGCCTGGGCGGGACCCCCCTGCCCTCTGTGACGTCATAAACATTCGAAACTTTGAAAAATCATGGAAAAGGGTCTTCTCATGCTAGAAGGTTGCGGTTGGTAACAAAGTTCTCAAAATGAGGTCTAGTTTGCTTTATAAGACTTTGTCAAAAGACGGTCAAAGACTTTGTTAAAAGACTTTTTCTCAAATTAGAGATTTTGTCAAAAGACGGTCAGACTTCGTCAAAAGACTTGAAACTCAACTTTGTCCTAAGCTAGCGCTCAGCCTGAAAAGGCTAGTTTGCTCACGCTTAGCTGAAGAGATCCAAATCCTTGACAACCCGTCTTTTGACAAAACCGTCTTTTGACAAAATCTCTAATTTGAGAAAAAGTCTTTTGACAAAGTCTTTGGCCGTCTTTTGACAAATGTCTTATAAAGCAAATTCGCTTTAAATTCAAATCGTTCCAACGCTTCTTCGCGTTGCTGATGAGTCACCGAGATGACGAAAACGGTTTACCAAAATCCCATCATCACTGAAACAAATGTTTGACTGCCCCTTCTGCATCAAGATGCTTTTGGGTTGAGTCGCAAAGTTTCAAATTCCCATTTTCAATGGATAGTTAAGTTTGGTACTTCGTTTCGATCTTACGGATCTCTTCAGCTAAGCGTGTGCAAACTAGCCTTTTCAGGCTGAGCGCTAGCTTAGGACACAGTTGAGTTTTAAGTCTTTTGACAAAGTCTGACCGTCTTTTGACAAAGTTTACTAGACTAGTTTAGGTTAAAAATAACAATAAACAGTTTTTCCGACCCATGCGCCTACCCTACTGCAGACCCAACTTAGCATACTTTTTTCTTCATTCGAGAGAATCAAGTTTTGAGCAAAACTGAATGAAATAATCTTAATTTTAAGAAATGAGAAATTGTAATAAGAAATAGATGACAACGACGGGTTGCGGAAGCTCTAATATCATTTTTTATATATACAATTTTTTCACCTCTTGATTCAAAATTTCAGCTTTCACACCACTTTACTACTTTTTAAAATCATTTTAGTTTGTGTCAGTGTATGAAGGAGACACAGTTTTATAGTTTATTTATTGTAAAACGAATAAAATTATGAGAAGCCACAGCTGTTTTTATTGAATAAAGTTGCCACAGCGATTACACAAACGTAAAATCCTCCCAGCATTTCACAATTATGTAACAGAAACGAAAAGGCTTTAATTCTTATGTCCCATATAATATTGTAAATTTATTATCTATTGTTTGTTTCAGGTCCTCCTCAGCTCAAAGGAGAGCCAAAAGTCACCAAAAATATCGCAGTCCACAGAAAATTGGAATTGAGTTGTGAAATGGAAGGGACTCAAGATTTTTCGTACTCGTGGTCATTTTTGAGGAGCGATGGTCCAGAAATACGGTAAAAACAGTGGTTTTTAATTATCAATTATTTTATTAGGTAGATGAATAACAAAAATCGTTGGATGCGAAATATTTCTCACGGGTTTACAACAATTCTTACTTGTGGTGCTGATGAACAGGGATTCTGTGGCCTACAGTAGGCCGTAGTAACTACGGGTATAACAAAGGTCATCAAATATGTTCGTGATCTTGAGCGATCGTTGATCAGTTATCAATAAGGTTGATTTTCCCGTTGAAAACATCCAGCAAACCTACTCATTATCATCATAATGTTTTGTTGAACTCCACTAAAATACCACCGGTCGGGTCGGAATGAATATCAGATGAGGGTTTGGAACCATCACCATTGCTGGCATTCTTTAGAGAATTTTCGTAGAAGAAAACAACAGACGAGTTCGTTATCCAGGATTTTTGGCTCACCGTTTCAAAAATGCTGAATGCATTGCACAACGGTTTATTACTTTTCTGTACGTCTCTGAGCTGTCTCATTCGATTCAAAAGCTTTCCGAGTTGTCCCAGAGTGACGCGTTCCTTACAAAATTTGGGATATTGTCCTGCTGAAAACCCCTAAAAAAATCGGAAAAACGAAAAAAATTCAACTTTGACCCAGTGATACCTAGGCGAATTAAAGCACGGCCATCAAAGGACAGTTGGAAGGTGTCTGTCGGGGGAGGGGATTAATTTTATAATCGGTTCTCATTAAACCATTTCAAGCCGAGGGTAGAAATAACAGAGTAATGGGAGGAGGAGGATGAACTATTTTACAGAATGCAGGCCGAAATAAGGCATCATTTGCTAACTAATCGAGAGCAAAAATGCTCCAAATTTTATGGATTTTACATTTTAATAGGATTTCAGAGGTCTCAGTTTTACAAATCAATATGACATATCCGTTTCATTGTCAAAAATTAAAAAAAAAATGTATAAAATCTATTTTTGTTAACCGGAATCTGTTTCGACTCAATGCCCAGAACGCTCACTCTCCCAGGACCAAATTTGAGCAAATATAATCATGCATTCGGCCAAAAGGCCTCCTTTTCAAACAAAAAAAAATTTCCAAATCGCATTGAGCTCCCGATTGTCGAAGACATTTTTCTTTGAAAAGTTTAGGAACAGCATGAACAAGAAAAAATTCTTCTACAAAGATTTTCCACAATTTCAATATTCAAAAAAATCATTATTACGACGATGCACAAATGCATCAGTGGCCGGAATTGGGTTAAACCATGGTTCATCTTTAAGATCTCTGGATGGTCTCATTCGTTTCCAAAACTTGAACACTATTACAAATAGACAAAAAACGCCAGTAATTATTTATTCACTAATTAATTATCCTCATTATCGAACCATTGGTACCACAGAGCTCTGGGAAGCTCCAAAAAATTCTTTACAATCTTCGATATTTTAAGTAAATGAAAAAAATCTGTGAATCAAAAGTTTTTGAGCTGAGACGTTTTGAAAATTTTTTCCACCACTTTTTACTTTTTAGAAGTGATTGACCATAACCAAAAGCTATGGGGCACATGGACTCCTAATGGAGCACGAATAAAAAATTTCATCAAAGTTGGTCCATGGATACTGGGAAAATACCGCATACGGTGTACGGGGTACGGCGTGTGGGGTGGAATGTACGGCACATGGACGCAAAATTTGTTGTTCGATTTTCGGATTCTACGAGTACATAATAATATTATGTAGAAATTTGAAGGTTTACTTTACTTCTCAAAATTTGAAGGTTTACGTTTCAAAATATTTTGAAACGTAAACCTTCAAATTTTTAGAAGGGTTACATTAAACCTCGTTTATTATTAAAACAAATACATCCAAATAGGGCCAAACAACTTTCGTAAAAGATTTTTAAAGATTAATAATGTAAGTTAACTCCTAACCATATCAAAATATGGGATAACTTCTGATTGGGGAACAACTCCAAAATTAAATCGGAGAAATAAAGAGTGGTGGAAATTGGTAATTTGATTACTGGTTGCTAAGGATGCAAAACTGAGAATTATTCGATTTTCGGATTCTACGTACCTTGAAACGTAAACCAACAAATTTTGAGGGGTCGATTCCAAATTTCAAGTGAATATATAGTACTAACATTTTTATAACATATTATGAGCAATCAATATGAAGGACAGTAAGTATTGGTAAAAATCGAAAAAATCATAATTTACGACTGGGTATTTTATGAGTAGAGTAACTTTTTTTGTTCTTGCTTTGAAATTTCCATCTTGATGCTGTATTATATTAGGAAGCAGCATGAAATTTTTTATAAGAATATTTACGTTATAAAGTAAAATTAACTGAAAATGGGCTGAAAATATTTTCACGAAATTTCGTTAAGTAATTTATTCATGCCACACGAGTAATACTTTCACATGCGAAATTATTTTTTGAACGACCTTATCATGACTAAACATTCCTGTTTCAGAGTTCCCGAGAAAATACCTTCGACGGAAAATACCCTGATTATCAATCGCGTAGAACCGGAAAATGACGGCGAGTACACCTGTGAAGCGTCGAATATGGCAGGATCAGCAGCGCAAATTTTTGAAGTTCATGTAATAGGTGGGTGACGTACATATTTTGCTGAAAATAGCTCGTATAATTATTCTGAAAAATTTCAAATAACGTTACAAAAATGGATCAATGAATTCAAAATGTTAGCTTATTCGTATGATGGACCTATTACTTGATATATTCATAATCTGCTTAGTTTCGTCTCTCGCTTTCAACTTGACAACCTTAATTCCTTTCATGTGGTGACAAATGACCAGTCACGTGGTCTTTCCTATCCTTCACTTTTCTCTTCGTCTACAATTCTTTAATGGGGTATAATTGTGGATCACTGACTGATTTCAGTACTCACTCGATGGCCTGATATGACTCTGTCCTTACATCAAAAGCGATTATCCTTAGCCCTTACCTTGGCTACTGGGAATTCCTTCTTTTTTTGTTGTTGTGTTTTTCCTTTTGTCAAAGCTCAAATGTAGACAAAATTACAAAAATAAAAAATTGGCACTATTTTAATTAGGTTAATTGAGTAGGTGTCGTAAACGACACCGTTGCAAGCTAAGGAGGGTCAGTGAACCAAATAAAATGGCAAAACCCAGAATTTCTTTCGTTGAATTTTATTTTATTAAACTCATTTTAAACATTAATTATCTATATTAATAGTTCAGCCTGATTTTCTATCATCATAATTGATTTTTCAAAACCTTACATGAAAAATTTGGCGTAAAGTTGCTGAAAAAAAGTCTATTAGTAACTACGAGTACCACAGGTAGTTGGAATACATCAAAATTCAACTAATTATTATTGTTTTAAAACATTTCAAATATTCATCAATCTTTTTGTTCATTTTGAACATCCTCTTCGCATGAATCGGTTGTGAGAGGAGTTACAAGGGATAGAATGGGTTGCCACTATCGATCGGTAGCGACCCTGGAGTCATGAAATAGAACATAAATATATTAGAAAACCATTGAAATATCCAAAAAAAGTCTCAATACTTCATAAATTAGGTCCAAAACGTACAGTAACAATCTAGTCAACCCAATCACCATGACCTCCTGTCCTTGGCAAGGTGTCGTTTATGACACCCCCCAAAAACATTCGTATTCCAGCCAAATAAAATATATTTTTTGGTGATTTTGAGCATTCTCACGAACTTTAGGATGTAATTGAACGGGTTGCAAATCATGGAGTCGATAGAAAACATTAATGAATAGTAAACAAATGAACTTACATGAAAGCATTGGGAGGCAAGATGATGTTTTTTCGTGTAGCGAGAGATGTTTTCTGTTGACATCCACTATCATAACCTATCGACTGATGAGCCAGTGTTGCCAGGGCACTCATGGGGAGTTCCCCAACGTAGGGGAACAGATAAAAAGGTAATATAGGGTCATTAAATGGATTATAGTAAAAAAAATTAGGGTCATTAAATGGGACCACAAATCTAAGGGGTTGTGGTCTTTAATTGGGGTAATTAGAAGAGGTCATTAAATAGGGTCTTACAATGGGGTTATATATGAGCTCTTCAAATAAGATCGATCAGGGTCTTCAAACTTTTAAACTTTGAGCGCCTGTTCTTGAGAGAAATACTAACCAGGAACGAGGACCGTAAACCGACCGACTGAGACCTCCTTGGGTTATTAAATGGGGTTATTGTCGTGAATAGGGTCTTATGGTCATTAAATTGTGTTATTAAAAGAGTTCAAGATGAGTTAAGATGTAACGTTACTTCGGCCCGGAAAAGTATAACGCGAGACCGACACAAAAAATTCATTTAAATTATAAATGCTTGCTTACGAGTCTGCAACACATTGGGACATTTTCATGTGTGTGAAAGTAAGGTTGTTAGTTCATGTACCCAAGCATCAACATAAGAAAACAGTTGATTGTTCTCTACGCAACGCAGTGCGTCTATTTTATTTATTTGTATTGCGTGAGCAAGTTTTCGTGACGATTTTTCAGTTTATGTGCCAAAGCAAAGACATGAAAATGTCAAAACCAGTGTTCAGAGCGTGAGGAAAAATCCTTGAAGTGTTGGTACCATAAACGACACCTTGCCAAGCTACGAGTTAATATTCTCAATAAATATTTCTGCTTCCGAGTCTACCAAGGTTTGTTTCCACTTTTTAAGGTTGAAAAAAAAGTTCTCCAAAATCGCAATTTCCACTCGCGTTTTACATTTAGGACCTAAGACCTTTCTGAACAATTTTGGTTCCGTGTCTGTCTGTGTGTCTGTCATGAAATCCTTGTAACCGGCATAACTATACGAAGTTATCGTCCGATTTCGAAGACGTTTTCAGTAATTGTGCGGGTAGGCGTGTAGACGGTTCCCTATGAAAATCATCACTCCCAGACTCATAGTAGCCGCTGCGCATGCGCAAACGTTAATTCCTTGTAACAGCCATAACTCCCACATTTTCTATTCAATTTCGATGGAATTTTCAGAAATTATGCGGATTAGGTGGTTAAATCAAGGCCTCAAAATTTACGGTAGCCTCTGCGCATGCGCAAACGTAAAAATCCTTGTAACAGCCATAACACTTACATTTTTCATCCGAATTTGATGACATTTTCTAGGATTGTTTGGATTGGCGTGTAGACAGTTCCCTATGAAAGTCATCAACCCCACACGAATAATAGTTGCTGCGCATGCGCAAACGTGAATTCCTTGTAAAAGCCACAACTTCCACATTTTCTGTCCTATTTCGAAGAAATTTTCAGGGATTATGCGGATTAGATTGTAGATGGTTCCCAATGAAGATTAAGGCCTTAAAATTGAGAGTACCCTCTGCGCAAACGTAATATCCTTGTACCAGCCATAACACTTACATTTTGCATCCGAATTTGATTAAATTTTCTAGGATTGTTCAGATTAGCGTGTAAATGGTCCCCTATGAGGGTAGTGGAAAGTACTTAGAGATTGATGTTTTGAAATTAACTACTATGCATCAGATCTGCTATACAATTGGGTTATGGATACGAGGAAGCTATGTGCCACACCCACTTGGCAGAAATTTTTCAACGTTGATCTTGTATTGTATTACAGAAGCGCCAGAATTGATGAGGTCGAGCGTCACATCTTTGACCTACAAAACACACGAAGAGATCGAATTGATCTGCACGTCGCGGACTACCAAAGATGAAGTGGACGTTCGCTGGACGAAAGACGAGAGACAATATATAATCAAATCGGATCGCGTCACCCTCAAATCCACCAAAAATCCCAACGGCACCACAACTCACAGCCTGAGGGTTGCCAACGCCTCGAGAGACGACTCTGGCGAGTACAAGTGCTTCGTCTCCAACATCGCGGGAGAAGCCCAACAAATGTTTATAGTTAACGTTATTGGTAGGTTATATTAGTCAATGGTAAAATGATAGATGCAAGAAGAGATGGGTTTGTCTAAGATTGATAGAAATGTTCTCGCATGTAGGAAAAACCATTTTTGTTGAATCAACAAAATGAACTTGTTAAAATAATACAAAATTTAGATTTTTGAAATTATGAATTTTTTGCTAATTTGCACGTCTGCGAGCACCACAATGCAGTCCAGAGTCACATAAAAATTTAATGAGTACCTCAGAAGTACCTAAAGAAGTTTTAAGAAGACCTAAATCATCTAAATATGAACTAAAACTACAAAACCAAATCTTGATGAAGTTTCGATTGGAAACAAGAATTATTGACAGTATAGAAGTTTACTCCTTATCACCACAATTTCAAGCTTATTTATGTTGGTTGTTGTGGAGAAGGAAGCAGAGGACGTCAATGTATTCATATATTCACATTTATTCGGCAAGCGCTTTCGGGGCAAACTATGGCCCCTTTCTCAAGCCTACAAGAAAAAACAATTAATTGAAGACTAAAAAATAATAGTAGTAGCATGAACAATCACGGTTAGTATAACCAACCAGTCAAAAATATTAGTTAGTATAACGTATGTCAAAAAAAATGTTATTACTTAATAATTACTTTTTATTAAAACCATTAAAAATGAGCCACCAAGATTAAACTTATTCTATCGTCATCTAAAAACCAATAAAAATATAAGCAACCAAGAACTGAACTATACACACACTAACACACAGACAAACATTAAAAATAGAAAGAAAACAAAACAACCTACCTATGTTCACTCTGCAATTATTCTCCCACAATCTTCCATCCCTCCTCAATCATCAAAATCTCACCTCTGCCAATCTTGAAAACTATTTTCACTGGAAACCAGTAACACATTGCAATATAATTTTGAAGAAATGTCTACTAACTAAAAACATACAAAAATAGAAAATCTCAAAAAATACCTTCGTCCATTTCCATAACAATTATTCTCTTCAATCACTGGCAGGATCTAAAAATTATTTAAAACTAATTAACAATAAAAAATAAAACAATGACTAGAGGGGATCACAGACTTCTCCACAACAACCTACATAAATGACTACAGCAGAAGTACAGAACAACAAATTTCAAGCTTTACCATCACTTGTCTATCGATTCCTTATTCTAAGCTCTTTGGAAAAAAAAAAAACATCGTGAGGGTAATTTATTTCTTCATGAAGGGAAGTACCAAGGTTGACCGCATTGTTGGGCACATCGTGTACTCGAACTCCATAGTCTGTATCATCTAATCTGGTGGAGTGTTTTGTTTATAATCATTGGGAAATTCATTGTCTCATCATTGCAATATGATAAGGCCACAATCGAACATCAAAACTTAAGTTTGTTCATCTTTTCGTTGGCAATACCAAGCGACTCAGTAGTACCTTAATCTCGAGGTCAATTATAGATTTTAGACAAATCCTGATCCTTGCAATGACTACTTAGTAATGTATATTTCTTATTGTGATACCAAATACTATTGTACATACCATGTAAATAAATAATTTTATTTTCGGATGTTGGTTTTTGTTTTAGTTCCTCCTCAACTCATCCCAGCTAGCAGTTATGTCGAAGTTGAATTAGGCAGGCCTCTATCATTTAACTGTTCTGTAACGTACGAAACGAAGATAGAAGTGATGTGGAAGAAAGACGGAGAGCCGCTAGGAGATGACAAACTCAACGAAGACGACGTCCTCGTCGATGAGGCGACGATGAGCGATGGAGGGGAGTACGAATGTGTCGTCAGTAGCTCCGGAGGAGATCTCTCAGTAACAAAACGTGTCAAAATTTTAGGTAAATTATATCACCTAAGCCATTTTGATCCAGGATGACGACTACGGGAGCCCGTTCGGGAGAAATACGTTAACCACGTGGGTTAGAGTAACCTTAAGGTTCGGTAACTCCCTGATTTGAAGTGTCACGTACCCTTTTACTAATAGAATGAAGAAAACAACTTATATTTGTTCTACCAGTTCTTGAACGGGCTCTTAGTAAAAGAGAATACTCTTCTTTTTAGGAAAATAATTTCTGCCAAGTTGGGTGGAAATTAAATTTTGCTCGTACGGAATAACATGTACTGTTTGCAGATGGAAAGAATGCGGTTGGTTTGGTGAGGTGTCCTTGTGTATTACAGTCCCAAAAACATCCTCCTTCTTCTACCTGCCACTCAAGCCAGGGAAAATGAGACCGAGGGTTGTTGACTATCGACCAATGATGAAGTAGAAGGATTGATTTTCACAGACCGTTCGCGTACTTTAAGGCAGTGGTTCCCAATTCTATACAGGGTGTCGACCAAACTTCAAGGATCGATCGTACATCTAATTTAATTAAGAAAATGTATCGTAGCATCTTTGTTTTAACCCCTTGTTTTTCCAAGTTTTTTTCAATTTCAATTTTTTTTTCGTGTTCTTGAACATGTCACTAAAATTACCAGAACTACCTTAATTTACCGTAAACATGTAAAAATAAGGGCACCGTTAGAAAGGGCGCCAAATTTCCCATTCTACTACAAAACATTATTTCCAGTAAAGGATGGTGCTTCTTTCAAATTTTAAAGGTGAATGAAGAGTAAACCTGAAAGGCAAGTGAACTCACAATCAAGATGAACTTCTTTCCTAACAATTGGCAGAGTGGAGGGGGGCTCTCTAACTTATTATAATTCGAGTTGCTCAATGCCCAAATTACGAAGGTCTGAGATATGGAGGCTTGGCCCTTTCCCCAGCTACCCCAGGCTACCTAAGATTTTGGAACAGGTAGTCGTCTATGTTAGCAGGTATACCCTTTGAAAAATTGGCCAGCCGCATTCTTTCTAACTGCGAACAGTATGCATATCAATAATTATATTGATCTCGTTGGTACACAACTGTAGTACCGTACGAGGTGTCTCAGAACCAATCAAAAATACTTCAGGAATCTATTCCCAACAGCTTTTCCCTCGTAGCACTTTTTTTACCCCGCTCAAAATACCACTTTTTAGGACGTCCCACAGTAAGACTTGGGCAACCTGATGCGATTGATCTGGGGTGAAGTTGGACAACACTCAACACAAAAAAATATAACCTCACACTAATCCGTTTTAGACCATTTTGAATCCAAATCCGCGAAAAAAAACCATAGGTGTATGTCTCTGTGTGTGTGTGTGTGTGACAAAATCCTGTGTTGTCTGCTTCATTCTCATTATACACCCTGTATATACAGGGTGTCCCATGTGTTATCGATCAAACTTCGGGAGTCGATTCTACAACTAATTTTCAACAAAAAATGTCTCTTAGCAATTTTTTTAACCCCCTTAAAATCCGACTTTTATGAATTTTAAGATTTTTTTCGTGTTTTCGACCTTACATCTTTAAAAGGTCATAACTCCCTTAAATTGCACTCAAAAATTGAAAATAAGGATACCGTTGGAAAAAGCGTGAAATATCTCAATAGATGAGCCGTTCAACAAGTTGAGAAAAAGTGAACGTTAGAGTAGTTTTTTTTACCTCAAACTTTAAAATTTGTCAATTTCTGTTTTCTTCAAAAATTTTGATGATTTTTCCCCATGGAAACAAGGTATTGCCAGAGAGGCTCAAAAGCTTAAAAACTTTTCCATTTCATCAGCTTTTCAACGGTCACCCAATTTTTAGTTTCACTATGGAATTAGAGGGAGAAAATGGTGTTTCAATACGAAAAACGTGCATTTTTTTCAACCAAATTGACGGTTGGACGGGAGGAATCCGGCGTCTGCTCCGCCGCCCCTTCTCCCAAGCACCACGTCCCCACGTCAAACTGTCGATTTCGTTGAAAAAAATACACGTTTTTTCGCATTGAAACACCATTTTCTCCCTCAAATTCCACAGTGAAACTAAAAATTGGGTGATCGTTGGAAAGCTGATGAAATGGAGCAGTTTTTAAGCTTTTGAGCCTCTCTGGCAAATACCTTGTTTCAATGAGGAAAAATCATCAACATTTTCACCAAAAACAGAAATTTACTAGTTTTAAGTTTGAGGTAAGAATACTACTCTAGCGTTTTGTTTTTCTCGACTGTTCAACGGCTCATGTATTGAGAAGTTTTACGCTCTTTCCAACGATATCCTTATTTTTAATTTTTGAGTCTAATTTAAGGGAGTTACAACCGTTTGAATGGTGTAAGGTCGAAAACACGAAAAAATCTTAAAAGTCAAAAAAGTCGAATTTTAAGGGGGTTAAAAGAAAATTGCTATGAGACACTTTTTGTTGGAAATTAGTTGTAGAAACTACTCCCGAAGTTTGGTGGATAACATATGGGACACCCTGTTTACCTCCGGATTTTCATTCGGAACTCGAATTCGCATGTTGGGTCTCGTAGATCATAGATTCAAAAATGCTATTCAAATAAAGGTTAATGGGGGGGGGGGGGGCAATATTTCTTGCCTAAAATACAAAGTAAATTACATCGAGTGAAACAGTTTTATCGGTTACCAACTGGTTTAAATTGATCTAATGCTTATCCAATGGGACGTCTCCTGGAATGCATGCATCACTTAAAATACGTTTTCAATTGGAATTTTTTTGAGTTTTCGACCTCGCGGCACTAAAATGGTCATAACTTCCACATTTTCCATCCAAATTCAAAAGTAATTTCACCGTTGGAAAGAACGTGAAATTTCCCATACGATGAGGTCTTGACCAGTTCAGAAAAATATGCATTAGGATAGCATTTTAACCTAAAATTTCATAGTAAACGTATACAATCGGTTGCCACAGGAAAGCTGATGAAATGGAGCATATTTAAAGCTTTTGAGAGTCTTTGGAAAAGATCGTGTTTTAGCAGGAAAAACTACAAAAATGTTTAAAAAACTGCAGTTGACTAATTTTTACGGTTGAGGGAGAACGACTATCCCAATCTACAGTTTTTCTGAACAGACCAAGAGCTCATCATACATCGGAAATTCAACGCTCTTTCTAACTGTGTAATCAGATTTTAATTTGTGTGGAAAATGAGGATTTTAGTGCCGCAAATTGAAAAGAAAAAAAACCTAGTCCAAGTTGGAGAAGTGGCATTTTGAGCGGGGTAAAAAAATTGCTACGAAGGAAAAGTTGTTACAAAGTAGTCGCAAAATCGATTCTTGAAGTATTGTAATGTTTTCTTATTGTTGGTTCTGGGTCACCCTGTAAAGTATTAGGTACATTCATAAGCAGAGCAATTTTTCCATTATGCATAAATTAATCTGAGTGGAATGGGTTTCTATAATATATATTTCAAGGAATAAACTAATAAGAGATCTGGGAATGAAAAACGTGTCCGACCATGAATGGAATTTCCGAACCTGCCAAAATTTCAAATTTAGTTATAATTTTCAGTTGTAGATTGTTGGTTAGTTCTCTTATGTTTTATATTGAAGAGTTTTCTGATTATCTCAACTCACAAGCGGTATTTCAGTCCCACCCAGAATATTGTTCATGGGTCCTCCTTCTGGACTCGATCGAGCTTTGAAGTCAGGAGGAAAGCTGGAACTCGGGTGCGATGCTGAAGGAGACCCCCCGCCGATTCTTTCCTGGTCCAGGAACGGAGTGAATCTCGAGAACGGGACCGCTGATAACTTCTGGATATCTGCCAATCGAAGTAAACTAGTGAGTTGATGCATTTTAAAGTATAAATCGTTCTACAAACAGGACCCATCGGTTACCATTTTAATTTGAACGGTAAAAAAGTCACGGTAAACGGTTATTTTTACTATGGAGGGCGACTACTCCAGGCAATATGTGTATTTGTGTAGGCTTTTTATTCCAACTTAGACACTTTGTCCAATATTTAGTTTTGTAATCCAAATACTGCAGGGCCTCGTTTGCTCCGACTCAGACATTTGAACAGTCACGTTATCTCCGACCTCAACTGAGCACTACTACTGCTACTACTGAGCTCAGCTATGCACTGTTTTTGCTCCAAACTGGACTCTTTTGACATTTTATGTCTTTACTTTGGCACATAAACGAAAAAGCGATACGTTACGGTTGAGTGAGCGGGAGCCTCCAAGTTGTAGGAGCCTCCAGCATTCCTTCTCCATGCAATGTCACTCGTGTTCCTTCTCAACGCTGCGCCCCCAGCATTCCTTCTATATGCAATGTCACTCGTATTCTTTCTCAACGCTGCGCCGCCAGCAATACTTCTCTATGAAATGTCACTCGTATTCCTTCTCAACGCTGCTCCCCCAGCATTCCTTCTCTATGCAATGTCACTCGTACTCCTTCTCAACGCTGCGCCGCCAGCAATAGGTACTTCTCTATGCAATGTTTTTCAATGATTTCCACTTAGAACCAAGTTCGTTGATACGGAATTTTACCTTCGTCATTCATGTTCACAGAAATATCGTTCACCATTCCTTATAAAGCCCTAAATTTATGGATAAATGATATACTGACATAAAATGTACCAATGTGTTGCAGATTCGTATGCACGCTTTCTTAGGTTTCTTACTATTCCCTTTGCTCCGATCACAACACTTCGTGCGGCCACGTTTGCTAAAATCTAGACACTTCGAATGATCGTATTTGCTCTAATTCAAAACCTACCTATGCACAGTATTATTTTTGCAAATTTGAATCTTTTTACTGCCTCCTTTGCTCCAACCCCAACTTTATGCACTGCATCATTTCTCCAATCTGGACTCTCTTAAAAGTCTCCATTGCTTCGATCCAATTACCACGTGTGGCATCGTTTGGACCAATCCGCCATTTTGAACAGTCTTGATCGTCTAACGTCATACGATGCTTTCTTGTGACTTTGTGGCCACAAACTTGGACTCCTTCCATGTCAACTTCAGCTTATACATCAAATTATATGTCAGAGTATTGAAATTATGCCTAATTGATTTACTGATTCACCGTTTTTACTCAGATCAAAGAAAACATCACTGAGAATGACAACGGAGTTTACTCTTGTTTCGCCGTGAGCAAAGTTTCCCCACCTGCTGAGAGAAACTATGAAATCATTGTCTACGGTAGGAACAAACTTCAATTACATTTGCAGTACTAGAACTTATGACAATGCTTACTTGATTCTTACTTATAGGTCATTTTAGTTTTCCAATGAATAAATTGTTTATTGAGGGAACTTGCGTTAAAGCGGCAAATGTGTATACATTCTGCGTTGATTATTCACCAAAGTCGACAAAATTGATGAGTTCTTTTATGTATCAAAACATGAGTGTGAATTTAAATACTTTATTTCAAAACTTGATCACAATATTGTCGATCAAAATGAAATCCCAACCTACTTGCATTTTCTATTGACGTAGGTACCTACTCACTTATTTTATAATTTCAGCTGCACCCGAAGAACATTTTCCTAACGGGACTTACTCAAACCTTACCGTCCAATACAATCACTCCCTCGATCTTGTGTGTCCTCTGTCTGACTTCTCCAACAAGATCTCTTGGTATAAGGTAAAACAATGAAATATTTTTGAAAATTATGTATCATAGTAAATGCGAGGTGCTTGTGGATTGACATTTCCCTGCAGAACCACAATATTTATTATTAACCATCAATACATCAAAGTTCCGTCCCTACTCAATTATTGATTATTGATCGGTAAGAAAAGGAGAGTCCCTACTCAATAAGAAAGACATTATGTATAATTGAGTCCTTACAATTAAAACCACAATTGGTGACTTCAGTGACACTAATGAGAAATGATATTTACGTATATGAATTGAGGGTGTGACAAATGAAGTCCTTTGTAGGGTTTGTGGTTCTTTACCGCTGAATCGAAGATATTCTATCATCCAGTTCTTGAGAGTCGGTAGGGTTGATTAATATTAATTGACTGCGAAAATTGACTAATATTAATCAACCCTACCGACTCTCAAGAATTGGATGATAGAAGTCCTTTGTGTTCTTTGTAACAGCTTTTTATTATGGGGAGCTTTCAACAACCCTCTGGTTGTTATCATCAGCCCTACAACAACAAAATTAGAAATGTTACATATATAAGACATACAACTTTTATTAATTTTGGAGAATGGCTTTAGATGGATGTGTGGACATAAAAATGCTATGGACAATGGTGGAAAATGAAGAGTGGACTAGAAAAAGAAGGAAAATTTGACTTACATATACTTACGCATATAATTAACATTTCAGAAATTTCATCAAACTCAGTAACTCGTAGCATTATGAACTCAAGTTTGTAACACTCGGATCACAGGTAATTTTACTTTTACAAATGACAATATTTCAGAGTAATCAACTTCTGAATGATGAGTCGCTTCCAAACATCGAAATCCAACCTGAAGTATCAACTCTGAAGATATCCAGCGGGTCTCCAGACAACAGTGGAGTGTTTACTTGCCGAATTGAAGGGAATTATGCTGTGAAAGTGTATACGTTCTCTGTTACTGTAATTGGTGAGTAGGTAGATACCGACTACATCCAGAAGACTTTCAGAATTCAGAGAAAAAGAGTAGGTGCTAGGATACCAACTATGTTTCTGACGAGACCGGTCAATCATTTGAAGGGATCGCCATTCCTTCAGGAATTCATATCCAAGGTGTTCATCCTATCATTATATATTGTACGGGTATTCGCCTTCGAAGTAGCTTCATCCTTATAATCACAAGTTTAATAAAGTAAGGCAAATTAAAAAAAGCATAAATCAATAATTAGAGTAAAGTTTTGACCAATTACAAGCAAGTCAAAATTTAGTAAAACTTGGAATATTCATTTAGCTCCAGTCAGATTATAGCCTCTTTCATGGTCGTTCATTATCCCTAATTGGACCATGGTGTCACTAGTGTCACCAAAAACATCTCAGGAACTCCACAACTGTCCATGGTGTCACCGGTGTAACCTAAATCAAATTGCAATTTTAAATTTCAGGGGCACCAGAACTTCGTGTGGGCTATTGAAAGTCTAAAAATAGAGTTGTGATAAAAATTTCCGAAGAAATCGATGAAAATTTTTCAAAATTTTTGTCATAACTAAGTATCATTTTGCTTCCGAGTCTACCAAAGTAGCGAAAGCTTTGTTTTCACTTTTCAAGGACGAAAAAAAAGTTCTCCAAAAACAAAATTTTCACTCGCGTTTTGCGTTTTAGACCTTTCTGAACAATTTTGGTTCCGTGTCTGTGTGTCTGTCTGTCTGTCAGTCTGTCTGTCTGTCATGAATTCCTTTAACGCGCATAACTATACGAAGTTATTATCCAATTTCTATGAAATTTTCAGGGATTGTGCGAGTTGGAGTGTAGACGGTCCCCTATGAAATCATTATCCCCGGACTTATAGTAGCGACTGCGCATGCGCAAACGTGGATTCCTTGTAACAGCCATAACTTCCACATTTTCCATCCGATTTCAATGAAATTATTGGAGATGTTACAGATTAGTATTTAGATGGTCCTCTATGAAAAACACCATCTTCGGAATGACAGTAGCCACTGCGCATGCGCAAACGTGAATTTCCTTGTAACAGCCATAACTTCCACATTTTCCACCCGATTTCGATGACATTTTTAGGGATTACGCGGATTAGGTTGTAGACGGTCCCCAATGAAAATCAAGGCCTTATAATTTACAGCAGCCTCTGCGCATGCGCATGCGTAAAATCCTTGTAACAGCCATAATGTTTATATTTTTCTTCCGAATTTGTTGAAATTTTCTAGTGTTGTCCAGATTAGCGTGTACATGGTCCCCTATGAGGGTAGTGGAAGGTACTTAGAGATTGGTGTTTTGAGATTAACTACTATGTATCAACTATATAATCGGGTTATGGATACGAGGAAGCTATGTGCCACACCCACTTGGCAGACGTTTTTGAATTTTAATAACTTACAAAAAATGGTTTAAAAAAATTTAGCTATGTCCATTAATTTTCAAATTGCAATTTAAATCGAGTTAATCTGGGGAAAGCTGTGGAATTCCTTAGATGTTTTCGATAAGACCATGGTCCTATTAGGGTTAAAGCGTACGAAACATAGATGTTCATCCATGCCTGTTATCGTTTGATTTTTCCACGTTCAAGTGCCGTATAATTGGAATAACTGGACGGAGTGGTCAGCATGCAGTCACACGTGTGGAGTTGGAGAGCAGGTTCGTAAAAGATCCTGCGTTCCTCCATCCGAGCTTCCCTCTCTGAGTTTTCAACAATTCGTCAGAACAGTCAACGACAGCTGCTTGGGTCCAACGAAAGACCGCAGGCGCTGCGAGAATCCACCGTGCCCTGTAAGTCAATCCACGGAAATTTACTCCTCTGCGTTAGTTCCAATGAAGTATTTCTTTTATCGGACTTGATTTCGTAGATTGACGGTGGTCTGAGTGAGTGGACTCAGTGGGAAGAGTGCTCCTCTAGTTGTGGCGAAGGAATCCAAAGACGGAGCAGACGCTGTGACAATCCTCTGCCTTCTGCTGGCGGACGCGCCTGCACGGATCCGCTAATGGAAGAAAAAGGGTGCACTAGGCAGCCTTGTCCTGTACACGGAGGATGGTGAGCTCAAAATCTCGTTTTCACAAATTTATTATTATAATACAACGCGTCATGAATAGAGAGGTGCTAATTAACTAGTCGGAATTTACATTCGTTACCACAGTCAGGGGAAGAGCACAAAATCAATTAATGTAAAACCGATTCTTCTAACCCTAAATTTTTCGAGAAATGTTCAGTTATCCATGTTAAAACCATGTTTTGGTTTATTATTTTCAATAATGAACCTTTGGAATCGACCAAGAATTGTTATTTTTAGCCCCCCCTCAAAATTTGTTGGTTTACGTTTTAAGGTACGTAGAATCCGGAAATCGAATAACAAATTTTCAGTCCGTCCGCCGTACGCGGCACTTTCCTTAGTTCCCATGGACCGATTTTGATGAAATTTGGTACATCTATTTGAGGTCTAGTTGTGCTCCGAAGCTTTTGATTGATGTTGGTCACTTCTAAGCGGAGCTCTTTAAGACGAATCGTTTGCTCCCTACGAGGACTTAAGGATTGCTTAAAATAAATCAGAAACACGAGTGTGAATCGCAAAAGAGGCCTAATTTCCATTCAAATGTTAGCTGATCAAATTTGGGATCACTGTAGGTAAGTGGTTTTTCTAAAACATTTTGAGCAGTAATGGTGGTTTT